>JAWNMP010000027.1:0-24511 GCA_035043875.1 Drosophila paucipuncta | reverse complement strand
TCACGTCGGAACATTGGAAACAACTAACGACTATTAATATAATCGTCAGCTACCCTTATATATTTTCGCATTACTTTAAATGAAGCAACATATGAAAATATTGTTGACAGATTAGCAATAAAGTGTAAAAGCAATTCAAACAAATTGAGAATTGTGTGTCTGGTGTTTCTGCTTGTGGACTTGCACGGACTTGGACATCTTGACTGTGATTATTCGGACTGACTTGACTTCATGTGCGGACTAGATTTGACGTGTTGGCTTGGACATCATGGACTGAGTAGACTTGTTTGAGGTGTTCAGGGTGACTTCTGGTAATAGTTTCCTTCTTGACTGTGTTCTTCGGACTGAGTTGACTTCATATGTTAATTTTGGCACTTTGGACTGGCTGTACTGTATGAATTGTTGACAATGGTATGGCGTGTCTTTTGGTGAGTGTTTCCATGAATGATATCATAACGGAGAGGAAGGCATCCATCTTCCTTCCTAGCTCCGTCACCAAAACTGTGTGTTGCTGTATTATGCGTAGTATTGAAGTTGTATCAGGGGCACAGGGCAAATGTGTATCCTGTTTTTTTGTTGTGTTCACGTCGGAACATTGGAAACAACTGACGGCTATTAATATAATCGTCAGCTACCCTTATATATTTTCGCATTACTTTAAATGAAGCAACATATGAAAATATTGTTGACAGATTAAAAATAAAGTGTAAAAACAATTCAAACAAATTGAGAATTGTGTGTCTGGTGTTTCTGATTGTGGACTTGCACGGACTTGGACATCTTGACTGTGATTATTCGGACTGACTTGACTTCATGTGCGGACTAGATTTGACGTGTTGGTTTGGACATCATGGACTGAGTAGACTTGTTTGAGGTGTTCAGGGTGACTTCTGGTAATAGTTTCCTTCTTGACTGTGTTCTTCGGACTGAGTTGACTTCATGTGTTAATTTGGGTACCTTGGACTGGCTGTACTGTATGAATTGTTGACAATGGTATGGCGTGACTTTTGGTGAGTGTTTCCATGAGTGATATCATAACGGAGAGGAAGGCATCCATCTTCCTTCCTAGCTCCGTCACCAAAACTGTGTGTTGCTGTATTATGCGTAGTATTAAAGTATTTTAGGGGCACAGGGCAAATGTGTATCCTGTTTTTTTGTTGTGTTCACGTCGGAACATTGGAAACAACTGACGGCTATTAATATAATCGTCAGCTACCCTTATATATTTTCGCATTACTTTAAATGAAGCAACATATGAAAATATTGTTGACAGATTAAAAATAAAGTGTAAAAACAATTCAAACAAATTGAGAATTGTGTGTCTGGTGTTTCTGATTGTGGACTTGCACGGACTTGGACATCTTGACTGTGATTATTCGGACTGACTTGACTTCATGTGCGGACTATATTTGACGTGTTGGTTTGGACATCATGGACTGAGTAGACTTGTTTGAGGTGTTCAGGGTGACTTCTGGTAATAGTTTCCTTCTTGACTGTGTTCTTCGGACTGAGTTGACTTCATGTGTTAATTTGGGTATCTTGGACTGGCTGTACTGTATGAATTGTTGACAATGGTATGGCGTGACTTTTGGTGAGTGTTTCCATGAATGATATCATAACGGAGAGGTAGGCATCCATCTTCCTTCCTAGCTCCGTCACCAAAACTGTGTGTTGCTGTATTATGCGTAGTATTTAAGTTGTATCAGGGGCACAGGGCAAATGTGTATCCTGTTTTTTGTTGTGTTCACGTCGGAACATTGGAAACAACTGACGACTATTAATATAATCGTCAGCTACCCTTATATATTTTCGCATTACTTTAAATGAAGCAACATATGAAAATATTGTTGACAGATTAACAATAAAGTGTAAAAACAATTCAAACAAATTGAGAATTGTGTGTCTGGTGTTTCTGCTTGTGGACTTGCACGGACTTGGACATCTTGACTGTGATTATTCGGACTGACTTGACTTCATGTGCGGACTAGATTTGACGTGTTGGCTTGGACATCATGGACTGAGTAGACTTGTTTGAGGTGTTCAGGGTGACTTCTGGTAATAGTTTCCTTCTTGACTGTGTTCTTCGGACTGAGTTGACTTCATGTGTTAATTTGGGCATCTTGGACTGGCTGTACTGTATGAATTGTTGACAATGGTATGGCGTGACTTTTGGTGAGTGTTTCCATGAATGATATCATAACGGAGAGGAAGGCATCCATCTTCCTTCCTAGCTCCGTCACCAAAACTGTGTGTTGCTGTATTATGCGTAGTATTGAAGTTGTATCAGGGGCACAGGGCAAATGTGTATCCTGTTTTTTTGTTGTGTTCACGTCAGAACATTGGAAACAACTGACGACTATTAATATAATCGTCAGCTGCCCTTATATATTTTCGCATTACTGTTAAATGTAAGATTAACAATAAAGTGTAAAAACAATTCAAACAAATTGAGGATTGTGTGTTTGGTGTTTCTGATTGTGGACTTGCACGGACTTGGACATCTTGGCTGTGATTATTCGAATTGACTTGACTTCAAGTGCGGACTAGATTTGACGTGCTGGCTTGGACATGATGGACTGAGTAGACTTGTTTGAGGTGTTCAGGGTGACTTCTGGTAATAGTTTCCTTCTTGACTGTGTTCTTCGGACTGAGTTGACTTCATGTGTTAATTTGGGTATCTTGGACTGGCATGTACTGTATGAATTGTTGACAATGGTATGGCGTGTCTTTTGGTGAGTGTTTCCATGAGTGATATCATAACGGAGAGGAAGGCATCCATCTTCCTTCCTAGCTCCGTCACCAAAACTGTGTGTTGCTGTATTATGCGTAGTATTGAAGTTGTATCAGGGGCACAGGGCAAATGTGTATCCTGTTTTTTGTTGTGTTCACGTCGGAACATTGGAACAACTGACGACTATTAATATAATCGTCAGCTACCTCTTATATATTTTGCATTACTTTAAATGAAGCAACATATGAAAATATTGTTGACAGATTAACAATAAAGTGTAAAAACAATTCAAACAAATCGAGAATGTGTGTCTGGTGTTTCTGCTTGTGGACTTGCACGGACTTGGACATCTTGACTGTGATTATTCGGACTGACTTGACTTCATGTGCGGACTAGATTTGACGTGTTGGCTTGGACATCATGGACTGAGTAGACTTGTTTGAGGTGTTCAGGGTGACTTCTGGTAATAGTTTCCTTCTTGACTGTGTTCTTCGGACTGAGTTGACTTCATGTGTTAATTTGGGTACTCTTGGACTGGCTGTACTGTATGAATTGTTGACAATGGTATGGCGTGACTTTTGGTGAGTGTTTCCATGAGTGATATCATAACGGAGAGGAAGGCATCCATCTTCCTTCCTAGCTCCGTCACCAAAACTGTGTGTTGCTGTATTATGCGTAGTATTTAAGTTGTATCAGGGGCACAGGGCAAATGTGTATCCTGTTTTTTGTTGTGTTCACGTCGGAACATTGGAAACAACTGACGACTATTAATATAATCGTCAGCTACCCTTATATATTTTTCGCATTAAGTTAAATGAAGCAACATATGAAAATATTGTTGACAGATTAACAAGAAAGTGTAAAAACTAATTCAAACAAATTGAGAATTGTGTGTCTGGTGTTTCTGCTTGTGGACTTGCACGGACTTGGACATCTTGACTGTGATTATTCGGACTGACTTGACTTCATGTGCGGACTAGATTTGACGTGTTGGCTTGGACATCATGGACTGAGTAGACTTGTTTGAGGTGTTCAGGGTGACTTCTGGTAATAGTTTCCTTCTTGACTGTGTTCTTCGGACTGAGTTGACTTCATGTGTTAATTTGGGCACTCTTGGACTGGCTGTACTGTATGAATTGTTGACAATGGTATGGCGTGTCTTTTGGTGAGTGTTTCCATGAGTGATATCATAACGGAGAGGAAGGCATCCATCTTCCTTCCTAGCTCCGTCACCAAAACTGTGTGTTGCTGTATTATGCGTAGTATTGAAGTTGTATCAGGGCACAGGGCAAATGTGTATCCTGTTTTTTTGTTGTGTTCACGTCGGAACATTGGAAACAACTGACGGCTATTAATATAATCGTCAGCTACCCTTATATATTTTCGCATTACTTTAAATGAAGCAACATATGAAAATATTGTTGACAGATTAACAATAAAGTGTAAAAACAATTCAAACAAATTGAGAATTGTGTGTCTGGTGTTTCTGCTTGTGGACTTGCACGGACTTGGACATCTTGACTGTGATTATTCGGACTGACTTGACTTCATGTGCGGACTAGATTTGACGTGTTGGCTTGGACATCATGGACTGAGTAGACTTGTTTGAGGTGTTCAGGGTGACTTCTGGTAATAGTTTCCTTCTTGACTGTGTTCTTCGGACTGAGTTGACTTCATGTGTTAATTTGGGCATCTTGGACTGGCTGTACTGTATGAATTGTTGACAATGGTATGGCGTGACTTTTGGTGAGTGTTTCCATGAATGATATCATAACGGAGAGGAAGGCATCCATCTTCCTTCCCAGCTCCGTCACCAAAACTGTGTGTTGCTGTATTATGCGTAGTATTGAAGTTGTATCAGGGGCACAGGGCAAATGTGTATCCTGTTTTTTTGTTGTGTTCACGTCGGAACATTGGAAACAACTGACGGCTATTAATATAATCGTCAGCTACCCTTATATATTTTCGCATTACTTTAAATGAAGCAAAATATGAAAATATTGTTGACAGATTAACAATAAAGTGTAAAAACAATTCAAACAAATTGAGAATTGTGTGTCTGGTGTTTCTGCTTGTGGACTTGCACGGACTTGGACATCTTGACTGTGATTATTCGGACTGACTTGACTTCATGTGCGGACTAGATTTGACGTGTTGGCTTGGACATCATGGACTGAGTAGACTTGTTTGAGGTGTTCAGGGTGACTTCTGGTAATAGTTTCCTTCTTGACTGTGTTCTTCGGACTGAGTTGACTTCATGTGTTAATTTGGGCATCTTGGACTGGCTGTACTGTATGAATTGTTGACAATGGTATGGCGTGTCTTTTGGTGAGTGTTTCCATGAGTGATATCATAACGGAGAGGAAGGCATCCATCTTCCTTCCTAGCTCCGTCACCAAAACTGTGTGTTGCTGTATTATGCGTAGTATTGAAGTTGTATCAGGGGCACAGGGCAAATGTGTATCCTGTTTTTTGTTGTGTTCACGTCGGAACATTGGAAACAACTGACGACTATTAATATAATCGTCAGCTACCCTTATATATTTTCGCATTACTTTAAATGAAGCAACATATGAAAATAATGTTGACAGATTAACAATAAAGTGTAAAAACAATTCAAACAAATTGAGAATTGTGTGTCTGGTGTTTCTGCTTGTGGACTTGCACGGACTTGGACATCTTGGCTGTGATTATTCGGACTGACTTGACTTCATGTGCGGACTAGATTTGACGTGTTGGCTTGGACATCATGGACTGAGTAGACTTGTTTGAGGTGTTCAGGGTGACTTCTGGTAATAGTTTCCTTCTTGACTGTGTTCTTCGGACTGAGTTGACTTCATGTGTTAATTTGGGTATCTTGGACTGGCTGTACTGTATGAATTGTTGACAATGGTATGGCGTGACTTTTGGTGAGTGTTTCCATGAATGATATCATAACGGGGAGGAAGGCATCCATCTTCCTTCCTAGCTCCGTCACCAAAACTGTGTGTTGCTGTATTATGTGTGGTATTGAAGTTGTATCAGGGTCACAGTTGCAGCACGTGTAATTAGGAGCTTGTCTCTAGCTGCCTTGTATGCGGGGCAGCTTTTGTAGCTAGATACATGCTTCCCTTTGCAGTTGACGCAATTAGCCTCCTTGTCCCTTGTCTTGTCGCACACCGTTGTCATATGGTTACCGGCACACTTCAGACACGCGTAAGGTTTCCGGCAATAATTCTTACTGTGTCCAAAGGCCTGACAACGGTGGCACTGTACTGGATCCAGCCGCCGCACGTGTTCCTTAACCACTACTTGCTGGCATACGTGTAAGCTTAGTAAAGTTCTTGTGTCCTTGCTCAGGTAGTGGCGAGAGTTCAACTTCAAACATGTTTATGGGTTTGCCGGTAAATCGATTCTTGATAAGTGTGACGTATGCTGACAGTGTAACCCAACTCACTCAGCTGACCCTTCAATCACTGAACCGATGTTGAGTGATGAAGGTTCCGTATGACAATTCGGTAGCCACGTTTTGACTTCAGCTGGTGAGTATACAACTGCGTGTTATCTATCATCCAGCGTCTTCAAAATAGTGGTATATGTATCTATATTGTCACAGAGGATCCGTACCCCATTGCTTTGTGTACATTTGGTGGTAAAACTACCAGCGTGCGTTGTGCAGCTTAGCTTGTCCACCAAAGACTGTATGGCAACCGCATCCGGCAGGAAAATTTGACGAACTTTCTGGGGGGCCACAGAATCAGCTTCACAGCCAGAAACTCCATTCTTCTCAGTGTGTGTGTTATGTGTGTCTAGCTCAGTCGTATTGGGGGACTCTCACATCTCTTCTTATTCTTCGGCTGGCTTGGGCTGCTAAGTACGGCAGCCTCAGGAGAATCCATGGCATCGCACAGCGCTTTAATTGAATCCTTTGACTTAACAAAGTCAACAAAAGGCTCCTGCTCCTTTCTTCCTACAGCAGCAACAGTTTTATGCATCTTCGGATGCTTAGTGGCGGCATCTGACACATCAACGTTCTCCACCTCAATTAGTTTTTTCAGTTGTGTTCACGTCGGAACATTGGAAACAACTGACGACTATTAATATAATGGTCAGCTGCCCTTATATATTTTGACATTACTTAAAACCAAGCAACAAAAAAACAATTCAAACAAATTGAGAATTGTGTGTTTGGTGTTTCGGCTTGTGGACTTGCACGGACTTGGACATCTTGACTGTGATTATTCGGACTGACTTGACTTCATGTGCGGACTAGATTGACGTATTGGCTTGGACATCATGGACTGATTAGACTTGTTTGAGGTGTTCAGGGTGACTTCTGGTAATAGTTTCCTTCTTGACTGTGTTCTTCGGCCTGAGTTGACTTCATGTGTTAATTTGGGTATCTTGGACTGGCTGTACTGTATGAATTGTTGACAATGGTATGGCGTGACTTTTGGTGAGTGTTTCCATGAATGATATCATAACGGAGAAAAAGGCATCCATCTTCCTTCCTAGCTCCGTCACCAAAACTGTGTGTTGCTGTATTATGTGTAGTATTGAAGTTGTATCAGGGGCACAGTTGCAGCACGTGTAATTAGGAGCTTGTCTCTAGCTGCCTTGTATGCAGGGCAGCTTTTGTAGCTTAGATACATGCTTCCTTTGCAGTTGACGCAATTAGCCTCCGTGTCCGTTGTCTTGTCGCACACCGTTGTCAATATGGTTGCCGGCACACTTCAGACACGCGTAAGGTTTCCGGCAATAATTCTTACTGTGTCCAAAGGCCTGACAACGGTGGCACTGTACTGGATCCATCCGCCGCACGTGTTCCTCAACCACTACTTGCTGGCATACGTGTAAGCTTAGTAAGTTCTTGTGTCCTTGCTCAGGTGAGTGGCGAGAGTTCAACTTCAAACATGTTTATGGGCTTGCCGGTAAATCGATTCTTGATAAGTGTGGCGTATGTGACAGTGTAACCCAACTCACTCAGCTGACCCTTCAACCTCTCAACCGATGCTGAGTGATGCAGGTTCCGTATGACAATTCGGTATTTGACTTCAGCTGGTGAGTATACAACCCCGTGTTATCATCCAGCGTCTTCAAAATAGTGGTATATGTATCTATATTGTCACAGAGGATCCGGACCCCATTGCTTTGTGTACATTTGGTGGTAAGACTACCAGCGTGCGTTGTGCAGCTTAGCTTGTCCACCAAAGACTGTATATCAGCCACATCCGGCAGAAAAATCTGACGAACTTTCTGGGGGGCCACAGAATGAGCTCCACAGCCAGAAACTCCATTCTTCTCAGTGTGTGTGTTATGTGTGTCTTGCTCGGACGTATTGGCTGCGGGACTCTCACATCTCCTCTTCTTATTATTCGGCTGGCTTGGGCTGCTAAGTACGGCAGAATTATATGAATTGTTGACAATGGTATGGCGTGACTTTTGGTGAATGTTTCCATGAATGATATCATAACGGAGAGGTAGGCATCCATCTTCCTTCCTAGCTGCGTCACCAAAACTGTGTGGTGCTGTATTATGCGTAGTATTAAAGTTGTATCAGGGGCACGGGGCAAACGTGTATCCTGTTTTTTGTTGTGTTCACGTCGGAACATTGGAAACAACTGACGGCTATTAATATAATCGTCAGCTGCCCTTATATATTTTCGCATTACTTTAAATGAAGCAACATATGAAAATATTGTTGACAGATTAACAATAAAGTGTAAAAACAATTCAAACAAATTAGGAATTGTGTGTCTGGTGTTTGTGCTTGTGGACTTGGACATCTTGGCTGTGATTATTCGGACTGACTTGACTTCATGTGCTAATTTTGGCACTTTGGACTGGCTGTACTGTATGAATTGTTGACAATGGTATGGCGTGACTTTTGCTGAGTGTTTCCATGAATGATATCATAACGGAGAGGAAGGCATCCATCTTCCTTCCTAGCTCCGTCACCAAAACTGTGTGTTGCTGTATTATGTGTAGTGTTGAAGTTGTTTCAGGGGCCTCCTGCTGCTCGACGCGAAGCCTCTCCTGGAACTTCTCCAGATGCCTCTCCGCTGGGTTGTGTGCATGTGTAGTAGTGCCCTTACCCTGCACCACCTAGTTGTATGTCTTATATGTTGTCTGTTTAGGAGTTGGCTGTTTATTTTGTGTCTTTATGGGCTGTTGCACTAACGGGGGTCCTGCATGACGTGTCACTGGTGGCTGCTCCAACTGTAGGCATGGATGTTCATGTTCTTGTTTGTGTTGCTGTGTCTTCTGTGGTTCAGTTGCAGCACGTGTAATTAGGAGATTGTCTCTAGCTGCCTTGTATGCAGGGCAGCTTTTGTAGCTAGCTACATGCTTCCCTTTGCAGTTGACGCAATTAGCCTCCCTGTCCCTTGTCTTGTCGCACACCGTTGTCATATGGTTACCGGCACACTTCAGACACGCGTAAGGTTTCCGGCAATAATTCTTACTGTGTCCAAAGGCCTGACAACGGTGGCACTGTACTGGATCCAGCCGCCGCACGTGTTCCTCAACCACTACTTGCTGGCATACGTGTAAGCTTAGTAAAGTTCTTGTGTCCTTGCTCAGGTAGTGGCGAGAGTTCAACTTCAAACATGTTTATGGGTTTGCCGGTAAATCGATTATTGATAAGTGTGGCGTATCTGACACTGTAACCCAACTCACTCAGCTGATCCTTCAACCACTCAACCGATGTTGAGTGATGAAGGTTGCGTATGACAATTCGGTAGCCACGTTTTGACTTCAGCTGGTGAGTATACAACTGCGTGTTATCTTCATCCAGCGTCTTCAAAATAGTGTTATATGTATCTATATTGTCACAGAGGATCCGGACCCCATTGCTTTGTGTACATTTGGTGGTAAAACTACCAGCGTGACGTTGTGCAGCTAGCTTGTCCACCAAAGACTATGGCAGCCACATCCGGCAGGAAAATTTGACGAACTTTCTGGGGGGCCACAGAATCAGCTCCACAGCCAGAAACTCCATTCTTCTCAGTGTGTGTGTTATGTGTCTAGCTCAGGCGTATTGGCTGCGGGACTCTCACATCTCCTCTTCTTATTATTCGGCTGGCTTGGGCTGCTAAGTACGGCAGTCTCAGGAGAATCCATGGCATCGCAGAGCGCTTTAATTGAATCCTTTGACTTAACAAAGTCAACAAAGAGGCTCCTGCTCCTTTCTTCCTCCAGCAGCAACAGTTTCATGCATCTTCGTGGATGCTTAGTGGCGTTCTCTGACACATCAACGTTCTCCACCTCAATTAGTTTTTTCAGTTGTGTTCACGTCGGAACATTGGAAACAACTGACGACTATTAATATAATGGTCAGCTGCCCTTATATATTTTCGCATTACTTTAAATGAAGCAACATATGAAAATATTGTTGACAGATTAACAATAAAGTGTAAAAACAATTCAAACAAATTGAGAATTGTGTGTCTGGTGTTTCTGCTTGTGGACTTGCACGGACTTGGACATCTTGACTGTGATTATTCGGACTAACTTGACTTCATGTGCGGACTAGATTTGACGTGTTGGCTTGGACATCATGGATTGAGTAGACTTGTTTGAGGTGTTCAGGGCGACTTCTGGTAATAGTTTCCTTCTTGACTGTGTTCTTCGGACTGGAGTTGACTTCATGTGTTAATTTGGGTATCTTGGACTGGCTTTACTGTATGAATTGTTGACAATGGTATGGCGTGTCTTTTGGTGAGTGTTTCCATGAGTGATATCATAACGGAGAGGAAGGCATCCATCTTCCTTCCTAGCTCCGTCTCCAAAACTGTGTGTTGATGTATTATGCTTAGTATTGAAGTTGTATTAGGGGCATAGGGCAAATGTATATCCTGTTTTTTTTTGTTGTGTTCACGTCGGAACATTGGAAACAACTGACGACTATTAATATAATCGTCAGCTACCCTTATATATTTTCGCATTACTTTAAATGAAGCAACACATGAAAATATTGTTGACAGATTAACAATAAAGTGTAAAAACAAATTAAACAAATTGAGAATTGTGTGTCTAGTGTTTCTGCTTGTGGACTTGCACGGACTTGGACATCTTGACTGTGATTATACGGACTGACTTGACTTCATGTGCGGACTAGATTTGACGTGTTGGCTTGGACATCATGGACTGAGTAGACTTGCATGAGGTGTTCAGGGTGACTTCTGGTAATAGTTTCCTTCTTGACTGTGTTCTTCGGACTGAGTTCAGCTTCATGTGTTAATTTGGGTATCTTGGACTGGCTGTACTGTATGAATTGTTGACAATGGTATGGCGTGACTTTTGGTGAGTGTTTCCATGAATGATATCATAACGGAAAGGAAGGCATCCATCTTCCTTCCTAGCTCCGTCACCAAAACTGTGTGTTGCTGTATTATGTGTAGTATTGAAGTTGTATCAGGGGCACAGTTGCAGCACGTGTAATTAGGATCTTGTCTCTAGCTGCCTTGTATGCAGGGCAGCTTTTGTAGCTAGATACATGCTTCCCTTTGCAGTTGACGCAATTAGCCTCCGTGTCCCTTGTCTTGTCGCACACCGTTGTCATATGGTTGCCGGCACACTTCAGACACGCGTAAGGTTTCCGGCAATAATTCTTACTGTGTCCAAAGGCCTGACAACGTTGGCACTGTACTGGATCCAGCCGCCGCACGTGTTCCTCAACCACTACTTGCTGGCATACGTGTAAGCTTAGTAAAGTTCTTGTGTCCTTGCTCAGGTAGTGGCGAGAGTTCAACTTCAAACATGTTTATCGGCTTGCCGGTAAATCGATTCTTGATAAGTGTGGCGTATGTGACAGTGTAACCCAACTCACTCAGCTGACCACTTCAACCACTTAACCGATGTTGAGTGATGAAGGTTCCGTATGACAATTCGGTAGCCACGTTTTGACTTCAGCTGGTGAGTATACAACTGCGTGTTATCATCATCCAGCGTCTTCAAAATAGTGGTATATGTATCTATATTGTCACAGAGGATCCGGACCCCATTGTTTTGTGTACATTTGGTGGTAAAACTACCAGCGTGCGTTGTGCAGCTTAGCTTGTCCACGCAAAGACTGTATGGCAGCCACATCCGGCAGAAAAATTTGACGAACTTTCTGGGGGGCCACAGAATCAGCTCCACAGCCAGAAACTCCATTCTTCTCAGTGTGTGTGTTATGTGTGTCTAGCTCAGGCGTATTGGCCGCGGGACTCCCACATCTCCTCTTCTTATTATTCGGCTGGCTTGGGCTGCTTAAGTACGGCAGCCTCAGGAGAATCCATGGCATCGCACAGCGCTTAATTGAATCCTTTGACTTAACAAAGTCAACAAAAGGCTCCTGCTCCTTTCTTCCTCCAGCAGCAACAGTTTTATGCATCTTCGGATGCTTAGTGGCGTTCTCTGACACATCAACGTTCTCCACCACAATTAGTTTTTTCAGTTGTGTTCACGTCGGAACATTGGAAACAACTGACGACTATTAATATAATCGTCAGCTGCCCTTATATATTTTCGCATTACTTTAAATGAAGCAACATATGAAAATATTGTTGACAGATTAACAATAAAGTGTAAAAACAATTCAAACAAATTGAGAATTGTGTGTCTGGTGTTTCTGCTTGTGGACTTGCACGGACTTGGACATCTTGACTGTGATTATTCGGACTGACTTGACTTCATGTGCGGACTAGATTTGACGTGTTGGCTTGGACATCATGGACTGAGTAGACTTGTTTGAGGTGTTCAGGGCGACTTCTGGTAATAGTTTCCTTCTTGACTGTGTTCTTCGGACTGAGTTGACTTCATGTGTTAATTTTGGCACTTTGGACTGGCTATACTGTATGAATTGTTGACAATGGTATGGCGTGACTTTTGGTGAGTGTTTCCATGAATGATATCATAACGGATAGGAAGGCATCCATCTTCCTTCCTAGCTCCGTCACCAAAACTGTGTGTTGCTGTGTTATATGTAGTATTGAAGTTATATCAGGGGCACAGGGCAAATGTATATCCTGTTGTTCCTCCTGTTTCTTCGGCTGAGGGCTGCGGAGCTGCTTCTCCTGCTGCTCGACGCGAAGCCTCTCCTGGAACTTCTCCAGATGCCTCTCCGCTGGGTTGTGTGCATGTGTAGTGTGCCCTTACCCTGCACCACCTGGCTGTATGTCTTATGTGTTGTCTGTTTAGGAGTTGGCTGTTTATTTTGTGTCTTTATGGGCTGTTGCACTAACGGGGGTCTTGCATGACGTGTCACTGGTGGCTGCTCCAACTGTAGGCATGGATGTTCATGTTCATGTTTGTGTTGCTGCGTCTTCTGTGGTTCAGTTGCAGCACGTGTAATTAGAAGCTTGTCTCTAGCTGCCTTGTATGCAGGGCAGCTTTTGTAGCTAGCTACATGCTTCCCTTTGCAGTTGACGCAATTAGCCTCCGTGTCCCTTGTCTTGTCGCACACCGTTGTCATATGGTTGCCGGCACACTTCAGACACGCGTAAGGTTTCCGGCAATAATTCTTACTGTGTCCAAAGGCCTGACAACGGTGGCACTGTACTGGATCCAGCCGCCGCACGTGTTCCTCAACCACTACTTGCTGGCATACGTGTAAGCTTTGTAAAGTTCTTGTGTCCTTGCTCAGGTAGTGGCGAGAGTTCAACTTCAAACATGTTTATGGGTTTGCCGGTAAATCGATTCTTGATAAGTGTGGCGTATCTGACAGTGTAACCCAACTCACTCAGCTGACCCTTCAACCACTCAACCGATGTTGAGTGATGAAGGTTGCGTATGACAATTCGGTAGCCACGTTTTGACTTCAGCTGGTGAGTATACAACTGCGTGTTATCATCATCCAGCGTCTTCAAAATAGTGTTATATGTATCTATATTGTCACAGAGGATCCGGATCCCATTGCCTTGTGTACATTTGGTGGTAAAACTACCAGCGTGCGTTGTGCAGCTTAGCTTGTCCACCAAAGACTGTATGGCAGCCACATCCGGCAGGAAAATTTGACGAACTTTCTGGGGGCCACAGAATCAGCTCCATAGCCAGAAACTCCATTCTTCTCAGTATGTGTGTTATGTGTGTCTAGCTCAGGCATATTAGCTGGGGGACTCTCACATCTTCTCTTCTTATTATTCGGCTGGCTTGGGCTGCTAAGTACGGCAGCCTCAGGAGAATCCATGGCATCGCACAGCGCTTAATTGAATCCTTCGACTTAACAAAGTCAACAAAAGGCTCCTACTCCTTTCTTCCTCCAGCAGCAGCAGTTTTATGCATCCTCGGATGCTGAGTGGCGGATTCTGACACATCAATGTTCTCCACCTCAATTAGTTTTTTCAGTTGTGTTCACGTCGGAACATTGGAAACAACTGACGACTATTAATATAATCGTCAGCTGCCCTTATATATTTTGACATTACTTTAAACGAAGCAACAAAAACAATTCAAACAAATTGAGAATTGTGTGTCTGGTGTTTCTTCTTGTGGAGTTGCACGGACTTGGACATCTTGGCTGTGATTATTCGGACTGACTTGACTTCATGTGCGGACTAGATTTGACGTGCTCGCTTGGAAATCATGGACTGAATAGACTTGTTTGAGGTGTTCAGGGTGACTTCTGGTAATAGTTACCTTCTTGACTGTGTTCTTCGGACTGAGTTGACTTCATGTGTTAATTTGGGTATCCTGGACTGGCTGTACTGCATGAATTGTTGACAATGGTATGGCGTGACTTTGGTGAGTGTTTCCATGAATGATATCATAACGGAGAGGAAGGCATCCATCTTCCTTCCTAGCTCCGTCACCAAAACTGTGTGTTGCTGTATTATGTGTAGTATTGAAGTTGTATCAGGGTCACAGTTGCAGCACGTGTAATTAGAGCTTGTCTCTAGCTGCCTTGTATGAGGCAGCTTTTGTAGCTAGATACATGCTTCGCTTTGCAGTTGACGCAATTAGCCTCCGTGTCCCTTGTCTTGTCGCACACCGTTGTCATATTGTTGCCGGCACACGGTAAGGTTTCCGGCAATAATTCTTACTGTGTCCAAAGGCCTGACAACGGTGGCACTGTACTGGATCCAGCCGCCGCACGTGTTCCTCAACCACTACTTGCTGGCATACGTGTAAGCTTAGTAAAGTTCTTGTGTCCTTGCTCAGGTAGTGGCGAGAGTTCAACTTCAAACATGTTTATGGGTTTGCCGGTAAATCGATTCTTGATAAGTGTGGCGTATGTGACAGTGTAACCCAACTCACTCAGCTGACTCTTCAATCACTCAACCGATGTTGAGTGATGCAGGTTCCGTATGATTAATTCGGCAGCCACGTTTTGACTTCAGCTGGTGAGTATACAACTGCGTGTTATCATCATCCAGCGTCTTCAAAATAGTGGTATATGTATCTATATTGTCACAGAGGATCCGTACCCCATTGCTTTGTGCATTTGGTGGTAAACACTACCAGCGTGCGTTGTGCAGCTTAGCTTGTCCACCAAAGACTATGGCAGCCACATCCGGCAGGAAAATTTGATGAACTTTCTGGGGGGCCACAGAATCAGCTTCACAGCCAGAAACTCCATTCCTTCTCAGTGTGTGTATTATGTGCGCCTAGCTCAGGCGTATTGGGGGGGACTCTCACATCTCCTCTTCTTATTCTTCGGCTGGCTTGGGCTGCTAAGTACGGCAGCCTCAGGAGAATCCATGGCATCGCACAGCGCTTTAATTGAATCCTTTGACTTAACAAAGTCAACAAAAGGCTCCTGCTCCTTTCTTCCTCCAGCAGCAACAGTTTTATGCATCTTCGGATGCTTAGTGGCGGCCTATGACACATCAACGTTCTCCACCTCAATTAGTTTTTTCAGTTGTGTTCACGTCGGAACATTGGAAACAACTGACGACTATTAATATAATGGTCAGCTGCCCTTATATATTTTGACATTACTTTAAGCTAAGCAACAAAACAATTCAAACAAATTAAGAATTGTGTGTTTGGTGTTTCGGCTTGTGGACTTCCACGGACTTGGACATCTTGACTGTGATTATTCGGACTGACTTGACTTCATGTGCGGACTAGATTGACGTGTTGGCTTGGACATCATGAACTGATCAGACTTGTTTGAGGTGTTCAGGGTGACTTCTGGTAATAGTTTCCTTCTTGACTGTGTTCTTCGGCCTGAGTTGACTTCATGTGTCAATTTGGGTATCTTGGACTGGCTGTACTGTATGAATTGTTGACAATGGTATGGCGTGACTCTTTGGTGAGTGTTTCCATGAATGATATCATTACTGAGAGGAAGGCATCCATCTTCCTTCCTAGCTCCGTCACCAAAACTGTGTGTTGCTGTATTATGTTTAGTATTGAAGTTGTATTAGGGCATAGGGCAAAGTGTATCCTGTTTTTGTTGTGTTCACGTCGGAACATTGGAAACAACTGACGACTATTAATATAATCGTCAGCTACCCTTATATATTTTCGCATTACTTTAAATGAAGCAACATATGAAAATATTGTTGACAGATTAACAATAAAGTGTAAAACAAATTAAACAAATTGAGAATTGTGTGTCTAGTGTTTCTGCTTGTGGACTTGCACGGACTTGGACATCTGACTGTGATTATTCGGACTGACTTGACTTCATGTGCGGACTAGATTTGACGTGTTGGCTTGGACATCATGGACTGAGTAGACTTGCTTGAGGTGTTCACGGTGACTTCTGGTAATAGTTTCCTTCTTGACTGTGTTCTTCGGACTGAGTTGACTTCATGTGTTAATTTGGGTATCTTGGACTGGCTGTACTGTATGAATTGTTGACAATGGTATGGCGTGACTTTTGGTGAGTGTTTCATAAATGATATCATAACGGAAAGGAAGGCATCCATCTTCCTTCCTAGCTCCGTCACCAAAACTGTGTGTTGCTGTATTATGTGTAGTATTGAAGTTGTATCAGAGGCACAGTTGCAGCACGTGTAATTAGGAGCTTGTCTCTAGCTGCCTTGTATGCAGGGCAGCTTTTGTAGCTAGATACATGCTTCCCTTTGCAGTTGACGCAATTAGCCTCCGTGTCCCTTGTCTTGTCGCAAACCGTTGTCATATGGTTGCCGGCACACTTCAGACACGCGTAAGGTTTCCGGCAATAATTCTTACTGTGTCCAAAGGCCTGACAACGGTGGCACTGTACTGGATCCATCCGCCGCATGTGCTCCTCAATCATTACTTGCTGGCATCCAATACGTGTGAGCTTTGTAATGTTCTTGTGTTCTTGTTCAGGTAGTGGCGAAAGTTCAACTTCAAACATGTTTAAGGGTTTGCTGGTAAAACGATTCTTGACAAGTGTGGCGTATCTGACAGTGTAACCCAACTCACTCAGCTGACTCTTCAACCACTCAACCGATGTTGAGTGATGAAGGTTGCGTATGATTATTCGATAGCCACGTTTTGACTTCAGCTGGTGAGTATACAACTGCGTGTTATCATCATCCAGCGTCTTCAAAATAGTGGTATATGTATCTATATTGTCACAGAGGATCCGGACCCCATTGCTTTGTGTACATTTGGTGGTAAAACTACCAGCGTGCGTTGTGCAGCTTAGCTTGTCCACCAAAGACTGATGGCAGCCACATCCGGTAGAAAAATTTGACGAACTTTCTGGGGGCCACAGAATCAGCTCCACAGCCAGAAACTCCATTCTTCTCAGTGTGTGTGTTATGTGTGTCTAGCTCAGGCGTATTGGCTGCGGCACTTCACATCTCCTCTTCTTATTATTCGGCTAGCTTGGGCTGCTAAGTACGGCAGCCTCAGGAGAATTAATGGCATCGCACAGCGCTTTAATTGAATCCTTTGACTTAACAAGGTCAACAAAAGGCTCCTGCTCCTTTCTTCCTCCAGCAGCAACAGTTTTATGCATCTTCGGATGCTTAGTGGCGTTCTCTGACACATCAACGTTCTCCACCTCAATTAGTTTTTTCAGTTGTGTTCACGTCGGAACATTGGAAACAACTGACGACTATTAATATAATGGTCAGCTGCCCTTATATATTTTCGCATTACTTTAAATGAAGCAACATATGAAAATATTGTTGACAGATTAACAATAAAGTGTAAAAACAATTCAAACAAATTGAGAATTGTGTGGCTGGTGTATCCGCTTGTGGACTTGCACGGACGTGGACATCTTGACTGTGATTATTCCGACTAACTTGACTTCATGTGCGGACTAGGATTTGACGTGTTGGCTTGGACATCATGGACTGAGTAGACTTGCTTGAGGTGTTCAGGGTGACTTCTGGTAATAGTTTCCTTCTTGACTGTGTTCTTCGGACTGAGTTGACTTCATGTGTTAATTTGGGCATCTTCGACTGGCTGTACTGTTCGAATTGTTGACAATGGTATGGCGTGACTTTTGGTGAGTGTTTCCATGAATGACATCATAACGGAGAGGAAGGCATCCATCTTCCTTGCTAGCTCCGTCACCAAAACTGTGTGTTGCTGTATTATGCGTAGTATTGCAGTTGTGTCAGGGGCACAGGGCAAATGTGTATCCTGTTTTTTTGTTGTGTTCACGTCGGAACTTTGGAAACAACTGACGACTATAAGCATAATCGTCAGCTGCCCTTATATATTTTCGCATTACTTTAAATGAAGCAACATATGAAAATATTGTTGACCGATTAACAATAAAGTATAAAAACAATTCAAACAAATTGAGAATTGTGTGTCTGGTGTTTCTTCCTGTGGACTTGCACGGACTTGGACATCTGGGCTGTGATTATTCGGACTGACTTGACTTCATGTGCGGACTAGATTTGACGTGTTGCTTGGACATGATGGACTGAGTAGACTTGTTTGAGGTGTTCAGGGCGACTTCTGGTAATAGTTTCCTTCTTGACTGTGTTCTTCGGACTGAGTTCACTTCATATGTTAATTTTGGCACTTTCGACTGGCTGTACTGTATGAATTGTTGACTATGGTATGGCGTGACTTTTGGTGAGTGTTTCCATAAATGATGTCATAACGGAGAGGAAGGCATCCATCTTCCTTTCCTAGCTCAGTTACCAAAACTGTGTGTTGCTATATTATTTGTAGTATTGAAGTTGTTTCAGGAGCCTCCTGCTGCTCGACGCGAAGCCTCTCCTGGAACTTCTCCAGCTGCCTCTCCGGTGGGTTGTGTGCATGTGTAGTAGGTCCCTTACCCTGCACCACCTGGTTGTATGTCTTATGTGTTGTCTGTTTAGGAGTTGGCTGTTTATTTTGTGTCTTTATGGGCAGTTGCACTAACGGGGGTCTTGCATGACGTGTCACTGGTGGCTGCTCCAACTGTAGGCATGTATGTTCATGTTCTTGTTTGTGTTGCTGTGTCTTCTGTGGTTCGGTTGCAGCACGTGTAATTAGGAGATTGTCTCAAGCTGCCTTGTATGCAGGGCAGCTTTTGTAGCTGGCTACATGCTTTCCTTTGCAGTTGACGCAATGTAGCCTCCGTGTCCCTTGTCTTGTCGCACACCGTTGTCATATGGTTGCCGGCACACTTCAGACACGCGTAAGGTTTCCGGCAATAATTCTTACTGTGTCCAAAGGCCTGACAACGGTGGCACTGTACTGGATCCAGCCGCCGCATGTGCTCCTCAACCACTACTTGCTGGCATCCATACGTGTGAGCTTTGTAATGTTCTTGTGTCCTTGCTCAGGTAGTGGCGAGAGTTCACCTTCAAACATGTTTAGGGTTTGCCGGTAAATCGATTCTTGACAAGTGTGGCGTATCTGACAGTGTAACCCAACTCACTCAGCTGACTCTTCAACCACTCAACCGATGTTGAGTGATGAAGGTTGCGTATGATTATTCGATAGCCACGTTTTGACTTCAGCTGGTGAGTATACAACTGCGTGTTATCATCATCCAGCGTCTTCAAAATAGTGTTATATGTATCTATATTGCCACAGAGGATCCGGATCCCATTGTCTTGTGTACATTTGGTGGTAAAACTTACCAGCGTTGGCAGCCACAGTCCTCGGGCAGAAAAATTTGAGGAACTTTCTGGGGGCCACAGAATCAGCTCCATAGCCAGAAACTCCATTCTTCTCAGTGTGTGTTATGTGTGTCTAGCTCAGGCATATTAGCTGGGGGACTCTCACATCTCCTCTTCTTTTATTCGGCTGGCTTGGGCTGCTAAGTACGGCAGCCTCAGGAGAATCCATGGCATCGCACAGTGCTTAATTGAATCTTTTGACTTACCAAAGTCAACAAATGGCTCCCGCTCCTTCATTCCTCCAGCAGCAACAGTTTTATGCATCTTCGGATGCTGAGGGGCGGCTCTGACACATCAACGTTTTCCACGTCAATTAGTTTTTTCAGTTGTGTTCAGGTCGGAACATTGGAAACAACTGACGACTATTATAATCGTCAGCTGCCCTTATATATTTTGACATTACTTTAAACGAAGAAACAAAAACAATTCAAACAAATTGAGAATTGTGTGTCTGGTGTTTCTTCTTGTGGAGTTGCACGGACTTGGACATCTTGGCTGTGATTATTCGGACTGACTTGACTTCATGTGCGGACTAGATTTGACGTGCTGGCTTTTACATCATGGACTGAATAGACTTGTTTGAGGTGTTCAGGGTGACTTCTGGTAATAGTTTCCTTCTTGACTGTGTTCTTCGGACTGAGTTGACTTCATGTGTTAATTTGGGTATCTTGGACTGGCTGTACTGTATGAATTGTTGACAATGGTATGGCGTGACTTTTGGTGAGTGTTTCCATAAATGATATCATAACGGAGAGGAAGGCATCCATCTTCCTTCCTAGCTCCGTCACCAAAACTGTGTGTTGCTGTATTATGTGTAGTATGAAATTGTATCAGGGTCACAGTTGCAGCACGTGTAATTAGGAGCTTGTCTCTTGCTGCCTTGTATGCAGGGCAGCTTTTGTAAGCTAAATACATGCTTCCCTTTGCAGTTGACGCAATTAGCCTCCGTGTCCCTTGTCTTGTCGCACACTGTTGTCATAGTGTTGCCGGCACACTTCAGACACGCGTAAGGTTTCCGGCAATAATTCTTACTGTGTCCAAAGGCCTGACAACGGTGGCACTGTACTGGATCCAGCCGCCGCACGTGTTCCTCAACCACTACTTGCTGGCATACGTTAAGCTTTGTAAAGTTCTTGTGTCCTAACTCAGGTAGTGGCGAGAGTTCAAGTTCAAACATGTTTATGCGTTTGCCGGTAAATCGATTCTTGATAAGTGTGGCGTATTGACAGTGTAACCCAACTCACTCAGCTGACCCTTCAACCACTCAACCGATGTCGAGTGATGAAGGTTCCGTATGAATTCGGTAGCCACGTTTGGACTTCAGCTGGTGAGTATACAACTGCGTGTGATTATCATCCAGCGTCTTCAAAATAGTGGTATATGTATCTATATTGTCACAGAGGATCCGGACCCCATTGCTTTGTGTACATTTGGTGGTAAAACTACCAGCGTGCGTTGTGCAGCTTAGCTTGTCCACCAAAGACTGTATGGCAGCCACATCCGGCAGGAAAATTTGACGAACTTTCTGGGGGCCACAGAATCAGCTTCACAGCCAGAAACTCCATTCTTCTGAGTGAGATAATAGCATGTGCTGCCTTGTGCACCTGCGGTCTTCATATCTAACATTTTGGATTCTGATTTCCAAAAACCCTTAGTAGTTTTCGAACTCTACAATCGTCAACTCGTGTCTTGTGCATTCAAAGTGTAAAACAAATCAAAAAAAAAAAAAAAGTGTAAAACAAAAACAAAAAAAAACAAAAAAAAAACCAACCAATTAAAATGTTCAACAATAAGAATAACAACGTGAACGTCATCGAGGGATTCAACTAGTCTCCCGGAATAACTCGGCCCAAGGACAGGGCCGCCCGAATTATTTTGATAATTCTATTTATGTGCTAATACAAGCGTCACCAACAATCCAACCCACTCCGTCTTCAACAACAACAACAACATCATTAGCAATCCCAACGCCAACTCCACCAGCATCACTCTCAATCCCATCACCACCAACACCAGCTCCATCATTAACTCCATCACCACCACCACCACCAACAACATCAATTCCATGACCACCACCACCACCAACACCAGCTCCATCATCAACTCCGTCACCACCACCACCACCAACAACATCAATTCCATGACCACCACCACCAACAACATCAATTCCATGACCACCACCAACAACATCAACTCCATCGCTCCCGTCGCCAAGGTCTGCACCGCATGCAATATAGAAATTGCATCTTCAAAGTGGAGCGCACATCTTCGCTCCAATTCCCACAAGATGCTCGTTTTTACACCTATAAATAGTCAGGTGAAACTAATTTCGAGCGGTTTCAAAAATCGGATTTCGACATTCGCATTTGAAAATAAACACAAAAATGTAGTCGATCCAATAGAGTTTTTGAGTGAAGCAGCTGAAGAAATGCTTCCACTAATTCAAAATGTTTTGATAACGCACACAGCCTGCAAAATAAATATTGAACTCTTTGCAGAGTATATAAAATTCATTGATGATGAATTGCTGATGACAATTAAATCTCATCAGTCGAATATGAGTATCATAACAGCATCTAGTGATCTAGGAGAGTCAATTAAAGATCACTCTGCAATAATTTGCATGAAAATGGATGAGTTCCAAGAGAAGGACAGTGGTTGGACACTATCACAAATCTTAAGGTTGGAGGTAAACATTAACAAATATACTCCATTAAAAGTTTCAAGCTTTATTGAAACACCAAAAGTTTTGAGGAACAAGAAGGCGATCATCAATGTTAAAATTGCTGATGAATATTGTTTTAAATGGGCATTAATATCAGCCCTTAAAGCACCAGCAAACAACCAGCCTGCACGATGCTCAGCGTATAAAGTTGATGCGATTGGAGCGATTTAATAAAAATTGATGGAGCACTCACGCTCAATTTTTCCAATTTGGATTTCCCACTACCATTGGAGCAATTAAAAATTTTTGAAGCTCAAAACTAAAACATTAGCATCAATGTTTTTGGTTTTGATGAAGAGTCCAATGCAGTCAACGGACCATTGTATGTGACGGAGATGGAGAAGAGTATCCACATAAGCCTTATGTTGGTGGAGAGTGAGGAGCGTGGACATTTCGTATGGATGAAAATTTATCAAGGTAATATTTAAAAATTACTCTTTTTCAAAAAACAAAAATTTTTAAAACATATATATTTGTTTTTATACTTTCAGACTCGTAAGACGTCAACTCACATCACACAAGAGGCAGTTATACTTCTGCAAGACGTGTTTGAATTTTTCGCATAATGAGTGGATGCATGCAGAGCACCGGCAACAGTGTGGCAAGGTTGTGTCAACACTCCCATCGGAGGAAAAAGCAAGTCTTAGTTTTAAGAATTTTAATCGTAGTTTAGAAGTTCCTTTGTAATATATGCAGATTTTGAGTGTATACTCACCCCCTCAATTCACAACTGAGTGAGAATGTTGTAGCAACTTCTCAACATATCCCCATAGCGTATTCGTACTCTATAAAGTGCGCCTTTAACCCATCATTAGATAAGCTTGTGTTAGAAACTGGGTTAGATGCAGGTGTAAAATTCGTCAAGTCTCTTATCAGAGATGTAAGCGAAATGTATACTTGTTACCTAAACACCATCAAGCCCATAAACATGAACGCAGATGATGATTTTAGGTTTAGAAATGCGCTCATTTGTCACATCTGTGAAAAAACCTTAGGCAATGATCGAGTTAGGGATCATTGCCATTTAACTGGGTTGTATAGGGGTGCAGCGCATAATGCCTGCAACATTAATTTTCAAATTGCACCTTTTGTCCCCGTATTTTTCCATAACTTTTCTAAATATGACTCTCATTTATTCGTCAGAGAATTAACTAAAATTAATTAAACCTCGAAATTAGATTTTTAGATACATTCCGATTCATGGCAACAAGTTTAGATGCACTTAGTAGCAATCTAGATATAGCCAGTTTCAATAACGTTAAAGCATTTTTCCCATTAGATGATGAATTTCATCTAATACGTAGGAAGGAGTCTTTCCCTATGAGTATATTGACTCAGAGAGCAGATTAGATGAGTCAGCTCTTCCCCCAGAGATAAATTTTTCAATAGTTTAACTAATACAGAATGTTCAATCGAAGACTATTCCCATGCTCAAAAAGTATGGTCAGTTTTTGGATGTGAAAGTCTTAAAGATTACATGGAATTGTATCTTAAGACTGATGTTCTGTTACTGTCAGATATCTTTCAAAATTTTCGTGCAATTTGCAAGAAAATTTATTCATTAGATCCAGCCCACTACTATACTACACATGGGATGCAATGCTAAAGACCACAAAAATAGAACTAGAGTTATTAACAGATATTAATATGTATAGGTTTATTCAAAATGGTATCCGTGGTGGATTAGTTCAGTGCTGCAAGCGCTATTCGAAAGCCAATAATATGTATATGGAGAATTATGACAGCACTAAACCATCAGAATTCCTGATGTATTTAGATGCTAATAATTTATATGGTTGGGCAATGTCCCAATATCTCCCATATTCCGGCTTTAGATGGATGAATGATGCAGAATTGAATGCATTTGATATTTCATCTATCAAAGATAATTCAGAGTCTGGGTACATTTTCGAGGTAGATCGTTTGTATCCAGACTCTCTTCACGATTACCATAATGATCTACCTTTTGCCCATCTAACCAAAAGCCTACTCCGGAGGCTAAAGTTAAAAACTTGTTGCCTTAGGTCAAAAAACTTGCTTAGTATTAACAAAAATACAAAATTTTAGAGTTTAGAT
>JAWNMP010000026.1:0-12174 GCA_035043875.1 Drosophila paucipuncta | reverse complement strand
TTGTTGCGGTCAAACTGCCAAGGTTATTGAAGCAAAGAAGTCGTGTATTTTGCGAATCGACAGTGTAGAAAACATTGTGTAAAAACACGTGATTGTAACTTCAAAAGTTACAGTGCATTACAATAATATATATTAGTGTGAAAGTGCGGTGGATAATAAAAGGTATGTGCTGAAATTGGTGAAAGAAAAGTATTCGAACCAATTTTAACCTTTATAGGCCATTCTTGTGTAAAGAGTATGGACTAGACCTGCCACCAGCTTGAGCCAGCTGCACGCCTTCATAATTTACATCACGGAAATGATTCACCCCGACGAGCTTGTAATTAGTCAGCCTTACTTCATTGCATTGACACCAGAAGCGTCGCTAGTCAGCGGGACGGAAGTGAGGAAGTACGTTAATGCAAGAGGACAACTTCATCCCACGGATCCCGACTTAGCGCATATTCGCTATATTGAATTCAAGTAATTCCGAATTTATTATCAGCTAGTGCCAGATTACGTTAAAAGTTAATCTATGAAGACGTGAATGATCAGTCAGCTGTGTGGTGCACGCACCTACTACTACAAACTTCATTTTTGTTTCACAATTTTCACAAGTCATGACATACCGATTCACGACTTGAATCTGTTTTAGGATTTCGCAACTACAATTCTCCAGTTGGATTGGTTGACCAAAACAGACTCATAGTAATGAGCTGCGTATTTATAGTGACTACGTGATAAAATATCTTTGATTACACGTATAGAGGATTTGTTTTGGATATTTCGATTTCAATTCTGTATAATGGCATTGATCGACGAGGATAAACCAACATTTACAAATAAAGTATTTTGAATTATTTAGAATTACGATATATCTGCACTGTTGCTATTATCGTCTAATAACTCAATTACCAAATCAAATCAGCAATATATATATTTTAATAAAATAGATAAACTAACTGAGACCTAGTTAAAATAAAAATTTTGTAAAAATTTTAGCATGTGAGAAAGACAGACATTATAATAATCAAAATAGCTATCGCAATTATTACGATTTAACCATTTATACATTTTTTTTGTTCTTTAATATCAATTAGTTATTATATTATTAATATCTTCTAAATCAACGTGGCTGTAAGATGTAGCCAAGAAGATTTTACAGTTGCTTTACGAACAGCTGACCCTTTTTGCGGTATTTGCAACGAAATTTTAAGCGATGTAGAACTTGTAGCAAACACCCCATGTAAACACAAATTTCACAAACTTTGCATTTTAGAACACATTAGGAAGGTTGCAAACTGTCCGACATGTTCGGCAGACTGCACTGCTACGGCGTTGACATTTTCCAATAATACCCTATTCGCTGAATTGCCGCACGAGAGATCGTTACAACCCAGCGCAAGTGAATCTCAAGACCCTAATGACTTTCATAAGAAGCCGACAAGAAGACAGCAGTATTCGAATAAGAATCGAGGAGCGACTCCCAGACGAGGTATATCAACTAGATCTACACAAAGAACAACTTCAGACCGTAATTTAGCTGATCCCGGTAACGGCAGTAATCTTTCCTTGAATACCCAAGTCGAGATAGCCAATTATGTACAGTCCGCAGTTACTCTCCAACAATCGAAATTTTTAGAAGAACATCACTTCAATGTTAACTAAAACGATTGAAACATCTATCCAAAGACAGTTAACCTTGCTTCACCTAGGGAAGTCCGAGCGAACAACAGCCCCAAATTTAAATAATACAGTACAAACGCATAACGTAGGGAATGAACAACCAGTCTTGAAGCGATCCGAGTTGTTACTATAACCTTTCAGGGAATAGTGCTCCGCGTAGCAGCGCTAGCTCACAAATAGCACCTGAAAAAGTTTTAAATATAATACAAAATTGGCGCGTTAAATTCGATGGTTCGAAAAACGGTATGAGAACTGAAAAGTTTATTTATCGTATCCAGTCACTTACCAGACAGAACCTCAACAATGATCTCAAACTTCTCTGCGATCACCTCTATCTACTGTTAAGTGGTAAGGCGAACGATTGGTACTGGAAATTTCACCGCACATACTCAGATTTCACTTGCGATCATTTTTGTGGAGAATTCCGGAAAAGATTCGAAGATATAGAGACTGACTATGACATATGGGAGAAGATAAGAAACCGCCGTCAAGGCGAAACTGAGATGTTCGATGACTACCAAAGTGACATAGAAGATCTCACCGATAGGCTCAGTATAGCTGATTGTGAGTTAGTAGAATTGCTAATTCGAAATGCTAAGCCAATTGTTCATCATGAATTACTCCACCTGAAAATCCGTAATAGATCACAGTTTAGGAGGGAGATCCGATGACATGAACAATTTTATAACGACATTAAATCGGTAAAACCAAGAACTATACGTTCATTCGCCACAGAATTATCAGATCAAGACGATAGTCAGGGACTACCTGAGGTCAACTCAGAACAGAACGGAATTTCACAAATTCAACGTCGCTTCATACAAACAATTCCAATTTGCTGGAATTGTGACAAAACAGGACATAAATTCGACGATTGCGTAGGCCCACGAAAAATCTTTTGCTACGGATGCGGTGCGAAAGATACCTACAAGCCCCAATGTGCCAAATGTAATTCTTCGAGAAACCGACAGAGGTATGTGTCATACAACAACCAACAGACACATCCTTAAGAGCTACTGATTTAACAAATTCGATAAAAACTGGTATCTGTAATATAGATGACAAAAACTCATTACATCAAGAGCAAAGCTCACCAGTAGATAAATCCATAGAACCAACTCATTTTTCACTTATTCCTTTACACAAAAGATTAGAAAATTATAGACTTACCCGTAAACAATTATTTAATGCTTATAATGCCTAATTTTAAATTTATAGTGAAGCCGAAGCGCTCGACAAGAAAGAAAGAAAGAAAGAAAAGAAAGAAAGAAAGAAAGAAAAGAAAGAAAGAAAGTTTTGGAAAGTCGTTAAGCATAATCGATAAAAATGTATTTCTGCAATTTTTCTTAACTCGGAAAATAGATTATTAACAAACGTGACAAAGGCCAGGAATATATTGCATTATTAGATTCGGGAGCCACGATACGTTGTATTGGGGGAAACGTTGCAAAAGAATTAGTGACGCACAGCAAATCCAAGAAGTGTGCAGGAACAATTCGAACAGCGAACGGAACCATTAGTAGGGTAGTAGCTAAGCTTAAAACAAAAATAAGCTATCGAGACTGCGCTGCTGACCTTGAATTATTCATCATACCAGAACTTAAACAAGATGTTTACCTTGGTATAGACTTCTGGGAGAAATTCGGACTTTTAAATAAGATCACCCTCTCGGCAGAAGTATCAGAATTAGATGTGATCTTCAAACAACACAGGAGACCAAAAATTTCATGACTTATCTCTAGAAGAAAGGAAACGACTGGGCAAGCTAATAAATATGTTCCCATCATTCAGTACTGAGGGATTAGGTCGAACTAGTTTAACATCTCATTCAATAGACGTGGGATCAGCTACTCCAGTTAAACAACGACATTGGCCGGTATCGCCAGCTATTGAGAAAATAATGTTTGTCGAAGTAGACAATATGCTTTCACTTGACGTCATTGAAGAGTCGACAAGTCCCTGGAGCAGTAATTGTGCGTTAGTGAAGAAAGGAGACAAATACAGATTGTGTCTTGATTCTAGAGAAATTAATAAAGTGAGTAAGCGTGATGCATATCCCTTGCCGCACATTGATGGCATTCTGAGCCGTTTACCGCCCGCTCGATTTATCACTGGTTTGGATATGAAACACGCCTATTGTCAAATTCCTTTAGACGAGCAATCACGTCAATACACGGCATTTACAATCCCAAACAGACCGTTATACCAATATAAAATGATGCCGTTCGGTCTTTGTAATGCTGCCCAAACTTGATGTCGCTTAATGGATCGAGTTATCCCAGCTCATCTACGAACTCGTGTATTAGTTTATTTAGTTGATTTATTAGTTTTGTCAGATGATTTCGATTCTCATTTAATTTTGTTGCAAGAAATAGCTTTAAGCTTACGAAAAGCTAATCTTACCATAAACATTAGTAAATCGAACTTTTGCATGACAGAAATTACATACCTTGGCTTTATCATCGGGGAGGGTCAAATAAGAACAAACCCAGGCAAAATAAAAGTTATTTCAGAATTTCCGGTGCCTACCACGGTAAAAGAATTACGCCGATTTTTGGGATTATCTGGTTGGTACAGTCGATTTGTGGAAAACTACGCTTCTGTCACTTTTGCATTAACAGAGTTGTTAACCTAGAAAAAGGTTTAGAGAATGAGAATGCTCAACAGTCTTTTGAAATTTTAAAATCTTGTTTAACGAATTCCCCAATATTAATAACACCCGATTTCTCAAAACCATTTATTTTGCTTTGTGACACAAGCATGTATGGTATCGGTTGCGTATTAGCTGAAGAGAGAGACAACATGGAATTACCAATCGCCTACATGTCTGAAAAATTAAAGAGAAAATGTACTCATAGATTAAAACTCAATTATATAATAGAAAATAGAATTAAGAGAAATGTTCACAACCTATCAAATTAAGTTAAGAGAGAATACAT
The DNA here is from genome assembly GCA_035043875.1 of Drosophila paucipuncta. Lineage (NCBI taxonomy): Eukaryota > Metazoa > Arthropoda > Insecta > Diptera > Drosophilidae > Drosophila > Drosophila paucipuncta. The sequence continues at coordinate 7,570 of JAWNMP010000026.1, read as the reverse complement.
GAATTTGCAAGCAATTTAACATGAGGAGTTAAGGAGTAGGATTCGTCTGTCGAGTATCCATGCTAGGTTTTTACAGAATGTGGTAGGATTTTAAGAGTCCGTCCGAGGGATAATGTACAAAATATATATCATTATCATGGTAGGGTGGGTAAAGAAGAGGGACAACTATCATCTATGTTCCCTCTAATAGGACTAGTGTCTCGGTATAGTTAAAGGACGTGTCGGCGTCTCCCCATAAATGATAATTGAATTTCATAACCCAAGTGGTTACTTGTTTTTGTAAACGCGCACTATTTAAATGTGGCAGAGTACATCCGTATTGCTTGAGTAAGTGCGCATCTCGAGCTCAACAATACACCGGTCGCTTAAATTGGCAGTTCCATCAGCCAATCATTAGTAAGACCAAATAAGTTGTCCTAAAGAAAATAACTTATACAAAAAGAAAAAAACCCTGGTACTACTACAAGGTCAGCTTTTGTTGCCGCACTGCAGCGGGAACAGCTCCTTCTCTACGCTGCTGATGCGCTCCATCAACTCTACAACGCGTTTTGTCAGCGCATTGCGCTCCTTGTAGCCGTCTTTGCCAATTTTTACCCCGGATACCCATTTACAGCCTATGGCTCTCTTGCCCTCTTTCAAATCTACAAGTTCCAAGCTATTATTTGCTTCAAGTGCTTGACTTTCCTTCTTTATTGATGCTGACCGTTGTCGTTGAATTAATAGCATCACCTACACATGCGGGGATTGGCACACCCATATTAAGAGTATTAAATACCTTCCTGGGACGGCCCGGTTTACCAGTCCTTAACTTTTGTGGACGACCTGGTCTTCGAACTTCACATAATTCGGGTGATTCCACTTCATTGCTTCACGCACAGTCTTCGTTCTCGTTACCTTCATTACTTTGATTGACTGACTCAATACCTGCTTCTGCAGCAATTCTTCATTGCCGCATTATACACTGGCTGTTTGAGCCTGCTGATTTGGTAGCACACATTCATCAAATAACGCTATATCTCTTTCGCTTTCCCTCACAGATTCTACAAGATTTTTTCCCAGGAATATAACATATCTGCTTTCAATCACCTTTTCGGATTCCGGACAATACAGCCGATACGCTTTTGCTGTTAGCGAATAACCTATCATTACATACTCGCTACCCTTTGGCCTGAACTTCTTTTTGTGCCACTTATTGAGTGCAATCACCTTTGAGCCGAATATTCTTAAATGTGACACTGTTGGCTTTTTACCGGTCCACATCTCATAGGGCGTCTTGGCTATCAGCGTTTGTTTTCTCCGACCTATTGCGCAAATAGGCAGCAGTCTGTACTGCCTTTCCCCATAGGGTCTCTTTCGCACCAGAATATACTCCTGGCCATCTCAACTAGCGTGCGATTTGCGCGTTCTGCAACAACGTTCTGTTGCTGGGTATACTGGTCAGCTCTCTTTTTATGCCGTTTTCCGATAAGAATTGATTGACTTCACGACCCACGTACTCACGACCGTTATCGCTACGTATTGCTTTTGCCTTTTTACAGCATTGCTTTTCGGCAAACACTACGTAGTGTTTAAACGCATTTAGTATTTGGTCCCGCGACTTCAAGAAATACACAAGAAATACAAAAAAAATATAACGCGAATAATCGTCGATAAATGTCGCAATAAACCGTGTCCCTCCGGCAGACGTCGTATTAATTGGTCAACATACATGTATGTTTGTATGCACAAGACTTAACACTTCTTTTGCGCGACTCTTAGATGCCATAGGAAACGATCCAACGCATATTTTGCTTTTCGCGCAAGTTTCGCATACATCGCCTTTTAAGTCCATGTTATTCTTGATCGATTTCAAACCGTGCACGATCTCATTCCTTGCCATTTTGTTTAAGCTTGCCATATTTAGGTGACCACGATGATTATGCCATTTCCATAATTCACTGCAGCTTGCATTTGAGTACATACATTTTTCCATATTCACATCAATCGTAAATATGTCGCAACACTTAGTGTCTGCAGTATTTTTCCACGGCTTTTGAAACAGATATAAAGTTTGTTTATAGTTCTCTAACGTACAAAACGTTTTTTAATTCGATGCAAAAATTTCGCGAATTTACACACACAGTACCAATGGCGTCGGCTCTTATGAAATTTTCGCCCGCGAGAAGAATTTTTTCATTGTGCTCTTTAAAGTCAATAAGCCACGATTTATCACAACCCATGTGAGCAGTGGCGCCACTGTCCAGACAACACATCGATTTTGTCACTTTACTGTTACTCTGCACAGTCGTTTTGCGTCGTTGCCTTCTTCTTTTCCTTTGTCATTTATTCTTTCATTGCACTGATCAATAAAATTACCTTCATGGCTGCCTCAATAACATTTTCTTGCTTGCTCTGCTTTTTTGTACGCGACACAAACGCTACTATTGTTATTCGTTGCTTATTTTTGCCTCTTGCCTTCTTCAATAATTTTGATTTTAAGGTCAGACAATAATGGCAACTGTTCTCGAGTTTCGATCGCGACGACAAAATTTTCAACACTTTTTCCACTTTTTCTCGACAGCAACAAAATTGTCAAAATGTCTTCAGAAATTTGCTTGCTTGTCCACTATATCGGAAAACTCAGCTATGTAGTTTTGCACAGCCGAATTCTCTGACAAGCTTAAACGAAGCAATTTTTGAAACAACGTAATTTTTCTGGCACGTCCACATGGCTGATACACACCGGCGAGCTTATCCCAAGTTTCTTTTGGCGAAAGACAATTCGTAATGAAACCTATCTGTGACGCTTTTACACCCAGCAGTATACTTGCTAATGCCTTTTCGTTACGCGTATCAAACTCAGCTTTTTCAGCCGAAGTTGCACTCTCCGATTTCACAATTCTTCCGCTAACAATTGGCCATAAGTCATTATGCACCAGCACACTTTTCATATGCACCGATCACACCGCATAGTTTTCGCCATCCAAATTTTCAATGGCATATTACAAAACACTACTCTTCATGGCCCTGGGCCCATAACCTGTTGTAAATGGCGTGGAAAAATAACGAGTTAAATGGAGTTTCTGATTATGGATTATCTTTATTATGCGCGAGTGTGTCTTGTCTTGTTGAAGAATTGAGAGCAACTCTCTGAACTTAGGAAAAAATACAACGCAGAAAGAATGGAAGACAATTCCTGTGTGACCAGAGCTTCGATACTTAAGTATTAATCGTTGCTCCGATATTCAAAGATATTTTAACAAAAATAATAATAAAAAATGAAATGCCATAAAAATAATATACATAATATACTAAAAGCCCAGTGAAATTAAAACAACAATCAAAAAAAAAAACGTTCGATTCGGAAAAATGTTAAAACATATAAAACAGGATAAGTTAAAAAGTTTTTTAATGTCATAAATAACTACAAAATAAAATCGATAAAAGCGACCAGCTGTGTAATAAAATCCCTTATTAAAGTCACAAAAAAAAAACCAGATAACTCCCCCTTATTAATTTTTTGACGTGATTGAATAATGAATTAAGTTTCATTGAAAAACAAAAAATATATATATATATAGATATACTCGTAAACCTTCGACTACAAGAAGTAAGAAGGCCTTTCAATGCATCGGGAAAAAACGTATATCAAGAATCTACTTTTACTGAAATTTTGTCGAATTCGGTGCCACGCAACGTACTTTCGTACGTGTAACATAGTTAACAAATTTGAGAAGAACACGAATTTTTCCAAAATATTTTTTATTCAAGCATATAAAAAATAAATTAATAAGAATTCCTAAACCCTAACAAAAAATAACCAAAAAAATAAATTATATTAAAAACACGAATACGACTAATAATTAACGTTTTATACATATACATACACACATCAGCTTGACCTTTTATCCAATTTAGGCTACAGCTCATCCCAGGCTAAGCTTGAAGCTTTCGCCTCGGGGAGCTTTCGGCTTAGAATGTAGCTTTGGAGTTTTGAAAGCGCGTGCGCGATAGATGGCTCCAATCGAAAGCTTTTGACTTGACTTAGATTGCAATGCTTAGAGGTGCCTACAAAATTATATGCACACGTGACACTCGAAAATAAAAACATTTTAAAGTCGTTTATAGAAAAAAAGTTAACATTACAAAAATAATAAAAGTAAATAAATCTATAAATTCACTATTTAGCCATGGCACATGCCATCTAGTAAATAAAGAAAACAAAATGAATTATTGAAAAAATGATCCTCGGCAAAGAAAACTTGAATATTTATACATATATGTATATATATATTTTTTTACCATCGTATTCAATTAAGCTTACATTTTTAAAATCAATCATTAAGAAAACAATACCAAAATTGCAAAAGCACGGAATAACAAAATTATAAATTAAAAATTAATTATTAAAAATAAATAAATTATCAAAATATGGAAAACTAATATTTGATCCCACAAAAATATAAACACAAATTACAAGCTGAAATTCACAAAATCAATAGAGTTATTAAAATTATTAATGCTAATTTGTTAAAAATAAATACCTTTGGAAATCAATGTCAACTTTAAGCTACTCATTTATATTAATTTTTAAGTGGAGTAAGTTTAATCAACGCTCCAAAATGAATGAGCATAGCAAATAAAAATTAAACATGTATACAGTAAAACCAACGAGTAATTATCGAGTATATGGGGCCGACTGATAGATATCAGAACATTCACCTTCCCATCCTCACGAAAGAGCTAGGGTATCAAAGGGTCCCGACCTCCGCTGTGATTCCAGTGCTCCTTATTAGGTTGTATTGAGTTTTTTAATACCCTACTGAAGCCATTTAGTTAGAACATCCGTTTTGACTTTACGTTACATTAGTTTTGGCACCCAACGTGTGGGGCAGGCTGATATCGATAGTTTGATCACAAAGATGTGCGTTAGAGCGAAGCTTAACAACTGTTATGATTAGATATTGATAAAAACGAAATCTTAAAAACGCAGGCAACCTGAATACTGTGCTTGCACTTAAAAGTGCACTAGTATTAATTAGTAATAAAAAACCTAAGTGACAAGTGTTGAATTAGCAGCTTCACATACCCAAATTGGAAGCGAAGTTTATTCCACTTTCAGTAACACCCAAGCGAAGTGGATGGTTTATGAGTGTGGAACCAATAATGTGGATCTTGGATCTCTAGTATTTGGCTAAGATCGAATACATTGACGATACACATAGTTGGTGGACCTCTTAAACTAATGCGCATGGGAATACTGTAGTAACTTTTCTGGAATCTTGCGTATTTAGGTAAAATTTAATAACCTGCAAAATGAGGATCAACAGAAATTTCGATTTACAGTTAGTAGCTGTCCAAATGGATTGCATTTGGTAATCACATCCGTTGAAGGTGAAGATTTGAAGATTTTAGTTTTGTTGTTAATTAATTGTTAATTGGTTGACAATACTAACTTTCTCTGGAATAGGTATCTCATTATCAAGATAATGGAAGGGGTGTATAAATTGTTTACAGAATCTACAACAACTATCGATCTATCTGTTAATAGTAACCATAGTCCAAGACTACCTTTATTTCATTTCTATATCGGTTGCCGTCCAAAATTAAAAAAAAATAAATATATATATGTATACCTCGTATATATATGTCCCACACCTTATTTCGACCAGTGTCTAGCAAACATTTTAATTGTCTGCCATAAACAAATTATACATTATTTTTAAAAATTCCAAGGACCGATGGCTGGTATATATATTAACCACCAAAATGAGAATAAATAAGAAAGTACTTAATTTATGGTCACACCTTATTTCGAACAGTGGCATTATGGACACGTGGCACGCAAAAACACCAATTTTTTATTTCACGTTGATTATTTTCGGTGTAAATAGACCAATCCTTCGTAGTCAGTTTAATTATATTCTGCATTTCGGGTGCAACCAGCCAACAAGGACTATGAACAACATAAACTCATCCTGGAACACTTCAAAATCGGATATTCACATCGCCAAATAGCTGAAATGGTCAATCTAATCAAGCCAACAATATCAACATCATTCGGCGCTTCATCGATGAAAATCGGATAGAGAAAAATGGCAGAATGGCTCCAAAGAAGATTTTCACCGAACAGGAAGAACGGTGGATCATCAGGATAAGAAGGGGAAACCTAAGCATTCCTATCAGTTCCAAAACTGAATCAACAGGTGCAGGATGAAATGGCGAAAAAGTGTAGTGTGGAAACATGTTTGAAGATAAGCCCAAATTCAACATTTTTGGCTTGGACGGACGGAATTATGTGTGGCTGAGCTGAGTTCAATGCTGAACTGAATCCCACAATCCTAAAGCCAACAGTCAAGCATGGTGTTTATTGAAACAACAATGGACAAGTAACGTGTACCTCAACATATTAAAGAAAAATTTACTCCAAAGGGCCAAGAAGCTGGGAATACGACGTACTTTCCGGTTCTACCATGACAACAACCAGTACAACAACCAAGCCTAAGTCTAGATTAGTACAGTCCTGGCTTATCTGAAACTGCCCCAACATGATAATTCCACCGGCCCGGTCTCCAGGCTTAAATGTTTTTTTTAAATTTGTGGGTTCTGCTGGAAAATAACATTTGGAATCACAGATCCGATCTCAAAAATGCTCTGCTGGATGGCCCAGAAACTACCCGGAAGCTGGTATCTTCCATGAATAATAGGTTAACGCTAAAGTATATCATACTAAGTGTTAACATCCTTATTTAAGCTTTAGTACGGCAAATATGTTAATTTTTGAATCATTTTCGAAATAAGCTGTGACATGAATTTGGATATGATTTCAGTTTTCGGCTAATTTTAATTAATTAATTAATATTTTAATAACAACTAGTTTCTTCTTTAAACGTGATATAACATGATAACAGATTGGCATTTAAACATTTTGCGTTTGTTTCTTCGTGTAAATTCACATATTTTCCTAGACACCGATCGAAATAAGGCGTGAGACACTGTATATATCTATATATATATTTATATATATATATATACGTATATATATATATATATACATAACATTTATTTTTCTTTCTATTCATTACATGCATTAGAACATACTCCCCAGCCAAGTCCCGCATCAGTCGGTACTATACAGAAAAATATGCCATATTTGTCGTCATATTATGACAAGTTCACAAGCCTGTTATATTACCAATTCTAAGCATATTTTTATAAAAATTGTCTTAAGAATTGGTTACAAACAAACAACCGTTGTCCGGATTGTGCCAAGGAAACCGAAGACCAATATCTTAAAGTGGTTACAGGAAACTGCTCGCCTTGATTGGAGCAAGCAGAACCTTTAGTCACAGGTCCAAGTGCACGGGTAGTGACCCGGAATTTAGCAAAATGTATCTACTCATAAACCAGCAACAGTTCCCCGAGTAAATGAAAGGACCGAAGAGACTTTAATAGAGCTCGAGGGTAGCAACGGTACAAATCCAGTAGAGCCACCTGCAAGGCGTTATCGAAACTCAAGAAGAGGACGCCCAGCTCGTTGAGCCAATACTCGTCGGGAAGAACCGGCGGCAGTTGAATATTCCATTATACA
>JAWNMP010000025.1:0-85093 GCA_035043875.1 Drosophila paucipuncta | reverse complement strand
TTAACATATGCTCCGCTTAAAATATTACATTCTATTCAAATTGTATATAAGTCCTGATTCTGGATTGAAGATAGGGAGAGTAGCTATGATATTCATTTTTGATTACGATGTGTGTTCAAAAAGTATCGCGAATTTTGTGTTTTTTCAGATATTATATATTTATTCATGAATATCTATTTTGTCCACTTCAAAGTAATCCCCATGAGATATTATACACTTGTGCCAACGGTTTTTCCAATCTTCGAAGCACTTCAAAAAATCATTTTTTTTTATCTTGTTCAGCTCCTCCTTCGATCCCGTCTTTATCTCGTCAAGCGTAGCGTAACGTCGTCCTTTCATGGGCCTCTTCAGTTTAGGGAACAAGCAAAAGTCACAGGGGCCAGATCTGGGGAACACGGTGGCTGCGGCATCATTAGTGTGTTGTTTTTGGCCAAAAAGTCGCGCACAAGCAACGATGTGTGAGCAGGGGCGTTATCGTGGTGCAAAAGCCAATTTTTGTTCTTCCACAAATCCGGGCGTTTCTGGCGGATTGCTTCGCGCAAATTGCGCATAACTTGCAGGTAATATTCCTTATTGACCGTTCTACCCTGTGGCAAGAACTCATGATGCACCACGCCCCTGCAATCGAAGAAAACTGTCAGCAAAACTTTCACATTCGACCGAACTTGGCGCGCTTTTTTCGGTCTTGGTTCGTGCGGCAGCTTCCATTGAGATGATTGAGCTTTGGTTTCCACGTCGTAACCATAAACCCACGATTCGTCACCAGTTATGACCCTCTGGAGCAAATTTGGGTCATCGCGGACAGAGTCCAACATCTCATTAGCAATGTTCATGCGATGCTGTTTTTGGTCGCAATTGAGCAATTTTGGTACGAATTTCGCGGCGACCCGTCTCATGCCCAAATCATTGATAAAAATCGAATGGCATGAGCCAATCGATATGTCTAGCTCCTCAGCAACTTCTCTAACGGTGATTCGACGATTGGCCAATACCATTTTCTCCACTCCATTAATTTTTTCGTCTGTTGTTGAAGTGCTCGGGCGTCCGGCGCGCTCTTCGTCGTTCACATCTTCTCGGCCTTCTGAGAACATTTTATACCACCGATAAACGTTGCTTCGGTCCAAGGTAGCTTCTCCGTATGCCACAATCAAAATTTGGAATACATCCGCGCACTTAATTTCGTTTTTCACACAAAATTTGATACAGGTTCTTTAATCCATTTTTTTGAATAGGTAAAAATCGAAGACGATCCAAAACACGTGCAAGCAAAGCAGCTGTCAACAATTAAGTGAACATTCAAAATGGCCGAGCTTGTCGGCATAAGTGAGAGACATGTGTACCAACATAACGCTACAAAAAAATCGAAATTCGATTATACGTAACCCGCGAAAATTCAAAATTCGCGATACTTTTTGAACACACCTCGTATACTCTCATCCGAATAGGGTTTCTCTCGAAGAGTTAATAAATTAGTCATTGTTCTCTAATTTTGAAACCCAATGACCTTAAAAACAATTTGTTCTCTGTTGTTAGTGTTGTCCTTAACAACATTCTTCTGCATTATAACTCAAAGTGTTTGATAATGGAGGATAGCATACATTTTTATTGTAAATAATCATTTTGTTGTCTTAAAAGTAGACGAAGTGTAGCCCTCTCATTACATAAACATTAACTAAATTTCCGTCCTGATCAACAATTCGTATTTTTAATGACTGTATCTCTCTCGTGTTCACTGGAAAATAAATAAGATTGTGTGTCTTCTCACTCATTTTATAGCCTGGGGGACATTTAAAGCAAATTCATGCAATACGTAACTTGATTCTGCATTAACATATGCTCCGCTTACAATATTACATTCTATTCAAATTGTATTTACTTTTAAAATATCAACAGGCTGGTCTGAGATGTGTATAGAATTCGGTGTTACTACTTTTTTATTAAACCCGAATAATTGACCAATAGTATTCCTTTTGTTAAAATATATAGGGTGTTCCTTAGTTGAAATCATCACTTGAAGTGTATTGTTGTCACTTTCAATGAGAAGGAGTTTTAATTTATTTGTTTTTTTCCTCCATTATCTCAATATTAATATTTCACTAAGCTCGTATGATCCAACAGGTATCTCAAAAACATGTTCTCCAATATGAAATAAATTATGATCATGATCAAAATTTGGAATTGAGTTATACATGTGGAAATCAATGAATGCACACTCATAATTTTCCTTCAATTCAATGGGTGGATGATAGTTGCCATCAAATTTGATCTGTTGCCCGTTAATGTAAGAATTGTTGTCATTCCGATCGATTATTGTTAAGTGAACTAATAATGCGATTTGTTCATATTATATTTCAAATTCTAATAAAGTCAGCGACTGCCCGTCTATAGCTCTATAGTCTATAGTTCAGTTTCTAGAGGATTATTCTTACTTTGTAGTGCTGTACCTATAAGCACATCAATATTGACAATAAAAAATAAAATGAGAACAATTTGCACTGCAAACGTTTTTTGAGACGCGACTGTAACAACGTAAGCACACATGTAAACAGCTCATCGATAATAATGCGTTGGCCGCACCATTCCAAGCCCATTGTGACCTAATTAGCAACTCTAATCGGTGACCTAATTACCAAGTCTGACTCACAGCATCTGTGCGTAGCGACGGAAATACAGTTGGTTCCGACCAATGCATTTCCTTTCAGAAATTTACGACGTGCGCAACAATATTTTTATTAAAAAAACTTAGCGTCATCGTCATATCAAAGCTCGTTTTATTGATATTAATTGAAAGAAACCGATACTAAAAATGGGGAAAGTGCGTTCCCACCAATATTGGACAGAAATATTGGATAGAAATTGTGTAAATATATTATAAAAAGCCGGCAGAGCATATTATTTAAAAGATCTTTTGGTGTATAGGTGTCTCCCAAAACGTGGCGGCTGCCATAAGCAAATTGTGCCGGGGCGGCTACACCTTTGATTCATATTGTGATTACTTACAGTGTGCCAGTGCCTTTTCTTTTTGAAGCTACACAGTTGGCCATTTCGAGCGCGATCAGCGTATTGCTGCCGTTAACAATTAACATGTTGTTAATCGGTTGGGTGTGCAATACGGGGAATACATCAGTACAGTGCTCACGTGCAGCGGTACCAGCCCTTTGAATGCGGGTCAGCGCCGAAATTTCGGACTCAAATGTAACATCTGATTGGCATAAAGAGCATCAACTGGTGCAAATATCGGATCATATGTGAGCGGCTGTTGACCGTATCATCCTGAAGAAATAGTGACCGCACTGCAAAACTTCGATTATTTAGGACTGAACTCTACAGGGCTACACAACACAACACAACAGGGCTAAAATTTAGTTCAAAATAACATAGAATGAATTTGTGAGGAATTAATATTTAATTTTGTCATGCATTAACTATACTTGGTATGCTATGTATATGTGATACAGCTGTTATATTGTCTAATCCGTTTTGAAGTTCAAACAGCAACGCCATTCGCTGTAAGTACGGCATAACCGCACTCAGAGATTGTAATTTATCAAGAAAATAACCAACTAATAATGACCATATAACAGATGTGGTATACAAAGACATATGTAAATGCCTGCCTGATTTAGTTAACTCAAATTACATACATATATAAATATATAGCCAAGGGCCTATTTAGCATGACTTTATTAAGGAATATTATTAGATCCAAATTGAACAAAAATAAATTTAATGAATTATTAGTAACTAAGTAACCCTCCCAAACATGAAACTTGAAGACTAGTAATTAAGTAACACTCCTGAAATTAATGTTTAAAATAATGGAACTAAAACCAGCATTATGAAGTATATAAAGAATTAATTATGGATTAAACTAGTTTAAGTGTGCTCCCGAGATAAATATGGTTTTGCATCTTTAATACGGTAAACGCACCGAGTTTTAGTCTTTACAGGTTGGACGGGTAAAAGAAGAAGAAGAACATCAACATTTCTGTTCTTCGAACTAAATATATCATTAGTGGATTCTGTTAGCAATTCTGTCTGGTTATTTTATTCCGTTCCTTTAGCACTCTGTCTACTATTTTTTAGTTTCCCTGAGCACAGTCGATCCTGTAGGCAGAGTACGCCGCAGAGTAGTTTGCTGCACACTTCAACGTGGCGCCCAACGAATGGGGCTACGAATAACGTAGTACGGTTACTTATTCAACTGGCTGTCAGAAGTTCGTATAGCCTCGTCCAAATCCCCACAAAGCCGTTAACCTCTCCGAATTCTCCCTTTCCTCCAGTCAACCACCATCCAATTTTTGAAATAGTTCAGTGCGTATTATTAATTATTAGGAATTATTAGAATTTGCGGTGCCTGACCAATAATCAATAAATACGAAAGAAAAATGCTTAAATTAACCACCGTTAGCTAAAAACATAAATGATTTTGAGTTATTTTCTCCTTTCTGAATTTTAGTATTGGCTTCATGTCGATCTAAGCCACTTGATAGATTTCTAAATAAATACTACCTAATTTTGTTAAAAGAAAATGAGATTGTTCTTTGGTGATTATTTTGTCACGTTCCTTTTTCCGAAAACAATTCTTCAAATTAAAGTAGAATCGATTATTGGTTAAGGGAAATACCGATTGATATATTTATAATTTCAAGATGCAACCATTTTTTAACGGATAAGTCCCAAAGTGATTCATAAATTCGATAGTTTCGTTCATTATTCGCTTATCGCCTATCGTTTGATAGTTAACTATTATTACCTTTTTCTATATCTAGTATCATACATTTAAATATAAAATTATTTTAAGATTTTTTTGATTAACGTAAATTTTGAATATTCGCTAGTTAACATATACCATTTATTATATTGGCAGTGCAGCGAAGTAACGAAGATATAGCATATAGTGATATATAACATTTGTAAAGACCCAGGCTTGATTAATACTGAAATTGCGACCCCTTGCAAACATAAAATTCATCAAGCTTTCATCAAGCTATTAATGAAACATGTCCGTCGTGTAGACTCTCATGTACACTTTCCCAGTTAGATGATGTCGAAAGTCAGTCATCGGAACATCGCTTTCAAGTTCCTCGAACAGTTCGTGGTGGCCATCGAAATAGTACTACACCTAGAAATATACCTAATACCAGATCCAATAACCAACGAAGCAACTCTGGAGTACAGGCTTACAGGCATAATACTAATTTTAATGTCAGAAATAGACATGATTCATCCAATGATTTACTTGACCCACCCATCCTTTCTGAACGGCGAATTCAGCAACTTATTTCAAACTCGTTAGATGCATTTCGAGCCAGTATGGTTGTGGCACTGACTGACGAGATCAGTTTAGCTAAAAGAAACCTTAATATCTATAATAACCAGCAGAAAGCTCGAATTGAATCAGGAGTCGAGCAAAATAGTTCAATGAATTCAAATAATAATAATAATAAGTATCAAGGGATTCGAACAGCTGTAGATAATCGAAGCACTGATTCCATTGAATGACCTGACAAAGTCGCAAGTATTATTTCGAGTTGGCATGTACAATTCTCTGGATCCTGTAATGAAATTTTTGTGGAAGATTTTGTTTACCGGATCAATGGCTTGACCGACCAATGCCTGACCGGAAATTGGAATTTGTTTTATTAATTTGCAAATATTTTGTTCTGTGGACCTGCATTACAGTTTTACTTGCGGTTTCAAAGAACAAATATTCTATCTAATTGGTCTCAATTATGCGATGCCTTGCGTGAGCGATATAGAGAACAACGCTCGGATGAGCAGATAAAAGATTCTTTACGATGTCGTAAACAGCGAAATGGAGAAAGTTTTGATCAATTTTTGGATGCTCTCTTGTGTATTACTGATGCACTGCGAGAATCAATGGGAAATCGGGAGTTAGTGGTTAATATTAAAAGAAATATTAAATCTGAATTGAGGATAGACCTACTTCACGTAGCTACACCCAATATAGCAACCCTTCGAACTGAATGTCACAAGCACGAACAATTCTGTTTAAGTATGTCTTCGGGTAATGAACCCACTTTCATTATTAAAAATAGACAAGATGTCATTGACCTGACCCTCATCTCACAATATATGAGTGACCAGTTACCAAGTTGGAGAGTGTCCGATGACCACTCCTTCTCTGATCACAGGTACATAGAATTCAAGCTCGAAGGAAATCTAGGAGAAATTTCTGCACGGATATTGATTCAACTACTGAAGCTGCAAAACTTGGGAAAGTTTTATCAAAAACCACACCCACACTAAGTTATCTGAAAAAGGATGACAACTCTTGGTCGATCTCCAGTGAAGAGTCACTGAACATCCTCCTTAAAACACACTTCCCTGGCTGCTCCGAGCAGTTCCCGAGGTGCGGAAAACTGCGCAATTGTATAGACAACGCATCTTTAAAGTCTCTTACACAAAGGTAACATTAAGTGGGCAGTAAACAGCTTCAAGCCGTTCAAATCTCCAGGCCCAGATCAAATAAGCCCAGCCTAACTACAAAAGGCGGGCAATACAGCCATAAACTGGCTACACGAAATCTTCGGGAAGATTCTGAAAACTTGTCGCATCCCACCGACATGGCTCCAGTCTAAAATTACCTTCATACCCAAAGCTGGGAAGACCCACAAACTCTCTGTGGATTCATGACTAGTAAACTAAACATACTTTCAAGCTGAGCAAAAGAGTGTGGATTAGGGGTAAGCCCAAATAAAATGGAACTGGTTCTTTTTACAAGAAAATACAACGTCCCTCCTCTTGTCCCACCCCGACTAAATAATGTGAATCTGCTCTTCAACAACAGTGCCAATTTCCTAGGAATGACACTGGATAGGAAACTAGACTGGAACCAAACACGGGTTAAAAAGGCAATAGTCGCTCTATATACGTGTAGGAAATCCATTGGGCTGAAATGGGGTGTGTCCCCAAATATCGTTCGATGGTTATACACATTTATAGTCAGACCTATACTTTTGTATGGCGTCGCAGTATGGTGGCCTTGTCCCAAAAATATTATCTTTCTAAACTAAAGCACCCTTTCTAAACTAAACAAAGTTCAGCGTATGGCTGAACTATGCATATCAGGGGCGCTTCATACCACACCTAGTGAGGCACTTGGCGCTATCCTGGACATCCCATGTCTGGAAAGACAAGGAATGGAAAATGCAACACTCATGGCATAATGGCACATAAGACTCAGGCAATACCTCGCCTGGACTACTCAGAGTGCTGGCCATGCCTCTATCTTAGAAGGGAAGCCGACCATCCCTTCAAAAACAGATTACTGCGTGCCAGTAACACAACTGGAAACTCCCTTCAATATATACTTCCCTCCAAAGAAGGAATTGGTTCATGGCACCCCCGGTCCACCGGCAACCATAACCTTTTTTACGGACGGGTCCAAGCTAGACAACCGCGTAGGCGGAGGGGTCTACTCCTAGCAACTCAACATACAGTTATCCATCAGCCTTCCAACACACTGCAGTGTCTTTCAAGCTGAGGTACTGGCCATAAAGGAAGCTATAGGCTCTAGAAAGGCTCAAAGTTAGCCCTAGCAATATAAACATATATATTGACAGTCTAATTCTGATATCAGTAACAAGTTGTCGAAAATCTCTACATGAGATGGCTAAACAGCATGTTATTTGCCTATTATGGGTTCTTGGTCACCAGGACATTGAAGGCAACTGTAAAACTGATGAGTTAGCTAGGAAAGGTACTATTCTACCACTCTTCACGGACAAGGAAGATATAAGTATGCCTCTAGCTACCTGTAAGCTCAACATCAAGGAGGAGTACAGGCGCAGGTCATGCAGAAAATGGCAAAATGCCACCTGTGCCCGTATAGCACACCAGACATGGCCAATAATCAACTCCAAGCGCAGCAGAGAGCTGTGCAGTCTAAGTCGGACCAACTGTTCTGCAGTGATCCGGGCTCTAACTGGGCACTGGCTGGTCGGCATTCATGCCAAAAGACTCTAGGTGCCATACAATGAATTTTAGCCATACAATTAAAGCTGCAAAGACGAGGAAGAAGTGAAATCTCTGCAACACTTTTTCTGCCTCTGTCCAGCACTTGCCAGGAAAAGGCTGGCAATCCTGGGAGACTACTCCCTAACTGGTTTATCGGACATTAATGCATCTGGCTGGTCAAATGTTTAACTGCTAAAATGCATTTGGAAGCACTGACTGCAGGAGGAAACCCCCGGATCCCATTCGGTATCACAACGGGCAAAATATGGCCTAAGTGTGTCAGCCCATCGGGCTGACAGCCGATATAACCTAACCTAACGTATGTCTTCAAAACCTGTGCCTGGGTAGTTTTCTTAATGAAGTCATACATGAGGAAGAATCGATAGATATTTTCCACACAGATTCTGCAGAAGCAACCGAGATAAACGCAATACGATCGGTTGATAGAGTAAAATGTTGGAATTGTGATGAGATATAGTTATTAAGATTGTATAAAAATCAGATGCGTATTTTGCTATGGTTGTAGCCGTATTGATACTTACAAACCAACATGTCCTAAATGCAACCTCGTATCGGGAAACTTGCAACAGGATGTTCACCGAGCATAATCAGTGGATATCCACCTACAGCCTCGGATCTACTATCAAACAATGAAAAATACACAATTTGTACCCCACAAATTCCTAACAACATGGACTTATCAAGAATTTAAGATTCAAACCGTTGCATGTCAAATTGAAAGAATATTACCAGCGAAGAGCGAAAATATTCTGTTTGAAAATAAATTCGCTTCCCAAAACTCGTTCTTCAGTTAGAATGAATGCATTTTGGAGAAACAAGCGATCGATAAAGATTCGCGTCCATATATAAATCTTATGTTATTTGGTCAAAGCTATTTAGTATTAGTAGTGCTAATAAAAGCGTGATCGGAGGACAATTGGCCGCACGATTGCTTGCAAAATACCTAAAGTTTAACAAACCGAAAGGCGATGTTCGCACTGCAGATGGCCAACGTCGAGAAGTATTAGGTACTCTTCTTATCCCATTAGAGTATGACTTACTACAGAAAGAAGTTGAATTTATGATTGTACCTTCAATCACACAAGACATCATCTGTGGCATGGATTTTTGAATATTAATATTCTAATGCGACTGTAGTAAGCGAATTAAACTGCAGTGATCAAACGTCTAATAATATTTGTCTTAGTGTTACCGAGAGGAATCGCTTAAAAGCTGTTGTAGATTTTTTTCCCTCCTCGGAAATAGATGGGTTAGGAAAAACCTCTTTAATCAAACACAGTATTGATACTTGTAATGCTAAGCCCATCAAGCAAAGATATTATCCGTTGTCCCCTGCTAAAGAGCAACTCTTGTGTACGGAAATCGACAGAATGATTGAGTTAGGAGTCCTTGAAAAATCACTTTTATCTGCCTGGTCCTCTCCGGCTATTCTTGTCCTAAAGCCAGGTAAAGTGAGAATTTGTTTAGATTCAAGGAAGCTAAACTCAGTTACAGTTAAGGATGCATATCCTTCACCTCTAATCGAAGGACTGTTAAGTCGTCTTCCACCTGTTCAGTGTATTTCCAAAACTTGACCTAAAATACGCTTTCTGGCAGATTTGTTTGGATGCCAGGCCAAAAGAAAAACTGCGATTACTGTTCCAAACAGGCCGTTGTATCAATTTACCAGGATGTCATTCGGATTAACGAACGCTCTTCAAACATTGTGCAGACTTATGGATCAAGTCGTACCTTATACCTTGAAGTCCCATATATTAGTTTATTTGGATGACTTATTAGTGCTGTCCTCCAACTTTGAGGAGCACTTGTCTCACCTGGCAGAAGTAGCAACGCAACTTCGAAAGGCTGGTCTCACGATAAACGTTAATAAGAGTCAATTTTGTCTGAAGAAAGTGGAATATTTAGGATATATTGTAGGTGAAGGCACATTGAGAATAAATCCAAATAAAATTCAGGTTATCTCGGAATTTCCAATACCTAAAACCAAATGCCAGCTCAAGCGCTTTTTGGGTATGACCGGCTGATATCAAAGATTCCTCTTTCAGTATTCGGATATTACATTCGCTTTAACTGAATTATTGAAAGGAAAAACTTTTAAGTGGAATGAGGATGCGCAAAATGCTTTAGATGAATTAAAGAGACAACTAACATCTGCACCCCTTCTCGTCCATCCAAATTACACCAAACCCTTTGTATTACAATGCTACGCCTCTATAAATGGAGTAGGCGCAGTACTAGCACAATGTGATGAGTCTGGAGTAGATAGACACATTGCATATATATATGTCAAAGAAACTTAATAAAGCGCAACGCTATTATTCTGAGACGAAACTAGAGTGTTTAGCAGTAGTTTTAGCTCTAAAGAGATTTCGTATGTACATTGAAGTCCACGAATTTAAAGTCGTAACCGATCATGCAAGTTAACGTTAGCTAATGAATCAACAAGACTTGAATGGCAAACTCGCAAGATGGGCTATAAAGCTACAGGATTTTAACTTTAGTATAGTACATCGCAAAGGCAGTGAAAATATTGTAGCCGATGCATTGTCTATATCATATGAAGATGAAATAGCAGCCATAGACCTTGAAGTTATTCCGGAAATTAACTTAAGCTCAGACGCATTCAAGTCTATTGAAAATGTCGAACTAAAGGAGCATTATGTTAAAGCCAATTTACCTGATTTCCAAGTAGTGGATGAATATATTTACCACCGTACAGATTTTGTTCATAATGAGACAGATTGTAATACCGAATCTAGGAAGCTTGTCTGTTCCCATGGCATTGCTTGAAAGTGTGATCCAATCCGCGCACAATGAACCTACTTCTTCTCATTCTTATAGTTTTATTGGCCACGAATGGTTGTTGACATTCGCATGTATACCACCACCACTGAAAATCCGCGTACAAGAAAGGGAAATTTTGGAATTTTTATTGTATTAGAAATTTAACCCCAAGATTATAGCTTCGTACTTGAGGAGGAAATTTCGATTGTTTTGGATCTCAATTTAAAAGCCATGAATTCACAGCATTTCTCTCAAAGCATTGTGTAAAGCATATAAATATATATAGCTGCTTACTCACCTCAATCAAATGCTGCAGAGCGAGTTAATCTGTCGATTAATGCTGCTTTAAGATCGTATGTACGACACGATCAGAGAGATTGGGATTTGTATCTAAGCAGTAGGAACTGCTCCTTAAGAAACCACTTTCATCAGTGTAATTGGGCAGTCACCCTATTTTGTTGTATTTGGACAACATATGCTCACTCATGGGAAATATTACTCGTTGCTTAAACTTTTTTTATTTATTTATTTTTTTATATAGCAAGTTATTTAAACATAAATCAACCGATTGAAAAGCTATAAAAAATTGATTTGGAAAGATATGAATGAAAAATAGCAGTGAATTAAAATCTATAACAATAGCAGATAATAAATAACATTAAATATTACATTTGTAGCACATTAATTTAACGCCCAACAATCCAGAGGTTGCTGTGTTGTTTTTGACCCAAGTGTGCAAGCCAAAGAGTTATCCAAGTTATCCAAGATTTTGCAGCTGGCCCCAAAATACATACCCAGGTAGCGAACATGTGAACAAGGCAGGTCCATGGGTACTACCCTGCGGTACACCTGCTCTATGCGTCGGATGTTTGATCGTTCGCTCCTAACTTCTACCATGAAATAACTGCAAAGTAATATAAGACTTGCGCAGTAAATACTGCGCAGGTGGTAGCACGGACTTAAGCTTAAAAAGCTGGCCATCATGCCGTACGCGATCAAATGCCTGCTGGATATCCAGAAAGACGACAGAGCTGTACTGCTTGTTTTCCAAGGCCTCGAGGACATGCTGTACTACTTGATGAAGTTGTTCTGGTGTACCATGGGGTGATGCCTGAAGCCAAACTGATGATCAGGAATGGCCCTCTGGAAGACCACTTACTACCGACAATCTTCCCAGAAATATTTTTTCAAATATCTTGGAGAAAGTTGACAGCAAGATTATCAATCGATATGAGAGACAAGATTATCCGGCTTGCCAGGTTTCAGAATCATCGCAATCACAGCGCACTTCCACGGAGTGGGAAGTGTTGGATGCGAACCATGGAGTTAAAAAGAACATCCAAGAACATCACTCCCTTCTCTGGGAGGGCCTTAGCAACTCTGCCGTCAATGCCATCATAGCCAGGGGCCTTAGTGGACTTAAGCCTGCGAATCTGTAAGCGGACCTCACCAGGGGCGATAGGTGTGATCGGTTGTACAGGATCGAGATCTGCATTTAAAAATGTTTAAGTATCCTGTACCTGGTTGGGTAATGCAACTGTAAAAGGCGTGAAGCGACCTTACAGATCATCCGCACAGGACGATGCAAACTGCATCCGATCGACACCAAGTGTTGTCCGGCGCATAATGGGGATCCGCCCTGACTGGCTGCCGCTTGACACAACGCGTTGCCTTCCACAAATTGAATCCATTATTCTTATTGGGATCGGCGTTGAGGAGCATATCTGGAAATATTTACACTTAATGTCAAACATCAGCTTTCGCAGTTCGTACGCAGCCCGCCTAAAGTCCCTTAGATGCAACGGATTGCGTGAGCGCATATATCGACGACGCAGTGCTCTGTGCCTTACCAGATCCAAAACTTCTGGTTTTAAAAAAGGCGGAGTTGGACTGTTAATATTACGCAGGAATAACTCCGCTGCGTCATTAATATCAGCTGGTGAACTCAGCTCCATGTTCAAGTTGACAAGTTGACGTATCTTGGGAGCATTCAGAGCTGCAGCCACTCTGTACTCAACGATCAGAGGGATGTGATCGGAGCTAAGCTCAATTGTCTCGGATATACCAAGACAGTCAGATCGGATCCCAGCGTACACAGCGAAGTCAGTTTCTGTTGGCCTATGGCAAGTACTTGGAGGTTGGAGTCTCTCACGCAATCACAAGCGCAATCCCACGGTGGGTGTCCAACGCTGCACCCCAGAGATGGTGTTGAGCAAACTTAATGAAGTCAGCGCAGTGAAGATTATATGCGATCCGAAGGATGATTGGTAAGGTGAATATCGTAACCTGGTAGCCTGTAGCGCGATCTGGAGCAGTAGTGAGTCTCGCAGACCAATATTTCGTCAATTTGATGGCGATGAATAAATAACTCGAACTCGTTGGCGTTATTTGCAAGGCTATTGGCGTTCCACACGCCAATGCGCAGCCCAATTTGGCCATCTGTTTGCAAGTGCTGCTGATTTTGCTGGCGTTGCAGCTGCTGGTGTTGTTGTTAATGTCGTGGTTGTTGCTGTCGTTCTTGCTGTATGTGCTGTTGCTGTTGCTGTTGGTGTTGCTGGCAGCATCAGCATAAAAGAAATTTTCATTGCGAATGGGTGCCGGGCTTCTTGGGCGCGATTTTTGTAGGTCTTGAGCCGGCCTTCGTGACTGAGCCACAAGCTTCCGCTCCTTGGCAACGCGCTGATAAGCAAGGCATCCCTTCCAGCTTGCTGGATGGTTACCACCGCATTTGGCACATTTAGGGTCAGCGTCCAACGGTTTTTCGCACACCTGACTTGCATGTGCTGAGCCACACTTCACGCAGCGATCTTGCTTTTGGTAATATTCCATCGTATGGCCAGTGGCGCTGGGCAGTGTCCGTATGGCGGTCAGGGCATTTTCGTAAAATACGCACATGAGAGCTTAAAAATTTGAATCTACTAAGCGAAGGCTCAATCGAGCTGACGAGTTTGCTAGATTACGTTCGGATATCCAAAAACATATGAATAAGGCTTATGATACAAATCAGAGAACATATAATTTACGCCCGAGTCCACGTATATTTGAAGTTGGACAAATAGTTGTTAAACAGAAACTTTATACATATTAAGTAATGCATCCGCTAATTTTAATGCAAAGATAGTTCCTATTGGAACCAAAGTTCGTGTAAAGGAAAGGTTACGAAACTCGCTATATATTTTAGATGACCTGAATGGCAGGAGTTAGGCTCATTTCATGTGAAAGACATATGGTAATTCATACGAACACATTTCTTCAGCTTTTATCATCGTCTAGCTGACTTAGATTAAAGCTGTGTTGTAGTGGTGTACCTATAAGCACATTAATATTAACAACAAAAAATGAGAACAATTCGCACTGCAAACGTTTTTGGAGACGCGACTGTAACAACGATCAGCCTGTAAGCACACATGTAAACAGCTGATCGATAATGATGCGTTGGCCGAACCATTCACAAGCCTATTGTGACCTAATTAGCAACTCTGACTCGGAGCATCTGTGCCCACACAGCTGGTTCCGGCCAATGCATTTGCTTTCTGCAATTGACGACGTGCGCAACAATATTCTTATTTAGAAATAACTTGGCGGCATCGTCATATTAAAGCTCGTTTTATTGATATTAATTGAAAGAAACCGATAGTAAAAACGGCGAAAAGTGCGTTCCCATCAATATTGGATAGAAATTGTGTAAATATATTATAAAAACCCAGCGGAGCATATTATTTAAAAGATTTTTTGGTGTATAGGCGTCTGGCCATAAGCAAATTGTGCCAAGGCGGCTACACCTATGATTCACATTGTGATCACTTACAGAATGCCAGTGCCCTTTCTGTACTTGAAGCTGCACAGTTGCCAGCAGCCAGATTACCGAACAATTAACTTGCTGTTAATCGGTTGGGTGTGCAATACGGGGAATTACTCGTACATGCAGTAGACAGCCTGGCGGTCAGCGCTGCAGCCGACGTAACTAATCTGATTGGCATAAAGTGCGCCAACTGGTGCAATTATCGGATCATATGTGAGCGGCGGTTGACCGAATCATCCTGAAGAAATAGTGACCGCACTGCAAAGCCTCGATTATTTAGGTCTGAACTCTACAGGGCTACACAACTCTACGCTTTACTAAACTTTAGTTTAAATTAACATAGAATGAATTTGTCAGGAATTAATATTTAATTTTGTCTATGCATTAACTACACTTGGTATGGTATTTATATGTGATATCAGCTGTTATATTGTCTAATCCATTTTGAAGTTCAAACAACAACGTCACCCGTCCTCAGGCCTGTCGACTACGATGTACTACTAATACAGCTGTTTGGGTGCTGTAAGTACGACGTAACCGTACTAGAGATTGAAAGTTATAAAGAAAATAACCAACTAATAATGACCATATAACAGATGCGGCACACAAAGGCATATTTAAAAACCTGACTGATTTAGTTAACTCAAATTATATACATATTTGTATATATATATAGCCAAGGGCCTTTGTAGAACAAGTTTATTATGGAATATTATGAGATCCAAATTGAAGAAAAAGAAATTGAATGAATTATTAGTAAACCCTCCCAAACATGAAACTTGAAGACTAGTAATTAAGTAAAACTCCTGAAATTAATGTTAAAAATAATGGAACTAAAACCATCATTATGAAGTATATAAAGAATTAATTATGGATTAAAATAGTTTAAATGTGCTCCTGAGATAAATATGGTTTTGCATCTTTAATAGGGTAAATGCACCGAATATTAGTCTTTACAGGTTGGGCGGATAAAAGAAGAAGAACATCAACATCTCTGTTCTTCGAACTAAATATATCATTAGTGGATTCTGTTAGCAATTCTGTCTGGTTGTTTTATTCTGTTCGTTTAGCACTCTGTCTACTATTTTTTAGTTATGTGACACGGCAGCTTACTAGGTAGCAAAAGCACCAACTCTATTTTCCCTGAGCACAGTCGACCCTGTAGGCAGAGTACGCCTCCAGTTTACTGCAGCACTTTAACGTGTTCGTTACAAATGATAAGTACAAAACCATATTTTTCCTTCCAACAAACTTTGCAAATATTCTTAAATTCATCAAATTTCATATCTACGCCTCCATGATCTTGATACACAAGTTTCATATTTAGTTCATCTTGCTTGAACATTATTATTAGATTTTCATTATCAGGAATAAGATACTTTAAAAACGCATCAATGTTATTATGTCTTCCCATACAGAAGCACGAATATTATATTGTTTTGCACAAGCAATATCATCAAAAATAGTTACAAATCATTAGTCCATTCGGGCTTTCAATCAAACAGATCATTATATTTGTTTTCCCACAATTAGAAAGTTCAACAATTACTGCTCTAATTGAATTGGGTGATAATCTGCTATGTCTAACTTGTTTGCATTCTCCACTTTTAAAATCGATATTCCTCACTTCTATATTCGCTTTTTGTTTTATTAATCTCAAATCAGATACACTTCTCTCAGCAGATCGTTACTCTCTTGCAAGCCTTTGAAGAATAAACATCAATTAAAATGGTAGTGCGCTTTTATAAATCAGAGGCTAAGCGGAAGAACTACAGAGACTTCTGCGAAGGCATAGTTAGCACAAGCGAAGGCGACAGGCGCCACAGAGCACAGGCGAAACGTTCGCCTGATGCGAACTTAGCACTGAAACGTGGGGATAACTCCTTTAACTCGGAAAGTAGATTATTAACAAACGTGACAATCGAAGACCTGGAATATATCGCAGTATTGCGAAAACGCTGCAAAAGAATTAGTGACGCACAGCAAATCCAAGAAGTGTGCAGGAACTATTCGAACAGCGAACGGAACCGTTAGTAAGGTAGTAGTAGTGCTGACCTTGAATTATTTATCATACCAGAACTTAAACAAGATTTATCAGAATTAGATGTTGGAGAACAACACCGAAGGCCAACAATTTCATGCCCTATCTCTAGGAGAAAGAAAATGTATGGACAAGGTAATAAATATGTTCCCATCATTCAGTACTGAGGGATTAGGTCGAACTAGCTTAACATCTCATTCAATAGACGTGGGATCAGCTACTCCAGTTAAACAACGACATTGGCCTGTATCGCCAGCTATTGAGAAAATAATGTTTGCCGAAGTAGACAATATGCTTTCACTTGACGTCATTGAAGAGTCGACAAGTCCCTGGAGCAGTAATTGTGTTTTAGTGAAGAAGGGAGACAAATACAGATTGTGTCTTGATTCTAGAGAAATTAATAAAGTGACTAAGCGTGATGTATATCCCTTGCCGCACATAGATGGCATTGTGAGAATGACGGAATCGGGTGTTGTTTGCCTTACGCCGCACAAGACATATCTTGGGAACATTCAGAGCTGCAGCCACTCTTACTCAACGATCAAAGGGATGTGATCGGAGTTCACCTCAATTCTTTCGGATATACCAAGACAGTCAGACCGATCCCAGCGTACACGCAAAGTCAATTGCTGATTGTCTATGGTTGCCGTACGAGTAGTGTGTTGCACCTCCCGTGGCAAGTACTTGGAGGTTGAGTCTCACGCAATCCGCAAGCGAGTGTCCAACGCTGCACCCCAGAGATGGTGTTGAGCATTCCAGTCTACAGCAATCGGGAACTTGGGGCCAAGCTCTTCGAAGAGAAACTTAAAATCTTATATTTCCCACACAAAACGTGGTGGACAATAGACAGCTGCCAAGACTAATTCGCCTTGATCACTAAAGACTTTAACGTTGAATAAATAACTCCAACTCATTGGCGTTATTTGCAAGGCTCATTGGCGATCCACACGCCAATGCGCAGCCCAATTTGCTCATCTGTTTGCAAGTGCAGCGTGCAAGAGGCTCATCACAGCCATTAGTGTCTCACTAACTTTGTCGAATTTTGACGTAAGACTGTCAAAATGAGTTGGGAGTGCTCATGGTACAGATGTGAGACTGCTGCACTTGATAAAATTGTTGCAGAGGGGGCTGCTGATGTTGCTGGCGCTGTGGCTGCTGGTGTTGTTGTTGATGTCGTGGTTTTTGCTGTGGCTGTTGCTGTTGGTGTTGCTGCTGCTGGTGTTGCTGCCAGTGTTTCTGTTGATGCTAGGTGTGCTCTCGTTGCCTAGGCATCTGGTAAACTTTGTGACGTTGAGTTTTCTTTTGTGCTATTGCTCAGGAACCTGTGGTGCAACTTTCTGAACCGATGAAAGTTGTTGTTGCTGCTGCTGAGGCTGCTGGCGGTGTTGCTTTTGAGGTTGTTGTTGAGGATGAACCTGCTGCTGACAATGATGCTGTTGCTGTTGCCCAAGTTGCTGCAGAGCCTGAGGAGCCGTTTGAGGTCTGGCAGCATCAGCATAAGAGAAATTTTCAGCCGGCCTTCGTGACTGAGCCACAAGCTTCGCTCCTTGGCAACGCGCTGATATGCTAGCATCCCTTCCAACTTGCTGGATGGTTACCACCGCAGTTAGCATATTAAGGGTCAGCGGGCAACGGTTTTTCGCACACCTGACTTGCATGTGCTGAGTCACACTTCACGCAGCGATGCTGCTTTTTGGCAGTATTTTATCGTATGACCAAATTCCTGGCAACGGTGGCACTGGGGGATGTCCGTATGGCGGTCAGGGCATTCGACTGAAATGCGCACCTGAGAGATGGAGCGAAGATTGTAAACCTCTTTGTTATTTGCAGCCAGTTCCAACTCCTAATAACACAGATTCAGCTCCTTTTTAGTAACGCGATTCATAATGGTTTGGACACACGCGCCGCGTGCCCAAGTGTGGCCAGCTCATCTCTGATGCGATCAATTTTCTGAAGGCTGGATGCAGTCCGCTGATCACCACGCGGAACCTCTATCTTCTTTCAATTGGTATGAATAAAACATGATTCGCTTATCCGTGAACAATCTCTGAATTGCCCTGTAGGCGTCAATACCATTTGGCATTACCCTGACTGTACCACCACCACTGCATTTTAGCATAAAGCTGTCAGGCGGCCTGACATCATTCAGTGCTTCCAGTAGACCAACAACGTCGTATGGGAGGTGTCGCTCATATTGGTTGAATATGCGGCCACCAAGCACACGCACTCTAGCAGAGTGGTGGCAGCAAACGCACAAATCACACTGATTGCAGGGATGGACGCGAAAATCGATTGTTTGAGTACAACACAAAAAAATAAATGAAAAACTAAATAGAAATAAAATTCTTCTCTTTTTTTCTCGCTACGAAAATATGGAAAATAATGGATACTTCCTTATTTCCTGCCATTCGGTCACAATATGATTTTAAACAGGAAAGATTATGGTCTACTAAGAAATTTAAATTTGGTAAGCGATGATACCAGGTTAGACTATACAGATAAATTACAACTTATGAGACAAAAAGCAAAAGAAAATGTAAACAAGGCTCATGAAGCGAACGCGCGGAGATACAATCTGCGTGGACTCGAAATGCAATTTAAAGTCGGAGATTCAGTGTATGCCCGAAACTTCGCTCAGAGTAATGCCATCAAAAGGTTTAATTCTAAATTAGCACCTGTGTTCATCCCAGCCAAAATCCATAAGAAACGTAGTTCATATTATTATGAGTTAGTAGACGACAAAGGAAAGAATCTCGGAGTTTACCATTTGAAGGACATACAATATAAAAATTAGCTCGTAGCGACAATATTGTTACAGATAATATTTCTACGAGTAAGTCTCATTTAATTATCAGTGGCGGTGGGGGTGTAGTAGTCGTTCAGTAATGATATTTTGTTGGTACAATTCTTGGTCCACTCTAAATTAGTTGTTGGTGATTAGGCGGCCGCTCAAGCGAAGAAATATGCAGATAACCGAATAGAATAGAACCACTCAAAACGCAGCGAAATCGCTGACTCAAGAAGCGCTCAGCAAGAAGCGTTTCAATAAGCATACGGTTCAAGCGACGTCTTGTTGCAGTCAAACTGTCAAGGTCATTGAAGGAAAGAAGTCGTGTACATAGCAAAGTGACAGTGTGTAGAACATAAAATAAAGTATGTGATTAGATCCGAAGGTTGCAGTGTATTTATAGACATAAATTATTGTGAAAGTGCGGTAGAGAACCAAGTATGCCAAGCCGTTATAGAGAACCAATTCTAACCGTTGGGGAAAGAGTATAGACCAGACCTGCCATCATTTCGAGCCAGCTGCACGCTCTTAATAATTTACACCGAGGGAATGATATAACCGGACGAGGTTGCAATTAGTTGGCCTTATTCCATTGAATCGACATCGGAAGCGTCGCTAGTCAGCGGGACGGAAGTGCGAAACAGTGTTTAACCCAAGAGGGCAACTTCATCCCGATTCAGCCCGGGTCCCGATTCAGCGCTTATTCGCTATTGTCCAGGAGACAATAAACAGTTTGCAAATTAAATAATTCCGAGCTTACTATCAGCTAGTGCCAAATAATATTAAAAGTTAATCCATGAAACGTGAATGATCAGTCAGCTGTGTTGCGCACGCGCCTACTTACAAACACACGTAATTTTTGAGCTAAAGTGCTTATCAGCTTTTGTGTTTTGTATAAGCGTGGATAAACAGATCATAAAACTTAAGCAGATCATCAAATTTGAACAGATCATAAAATTTGAGCAGGTCATAAATCTTCTGATAAATTCATCATATTGAACAAGCTCAACTCGTAATTGGCGAAATGCTCTAAATTACTTGAGTGTCTCACGTAATCACTAATAGTAAGAAATATAATCGATTGAAGTTTTTTTTATATTAATATGTTCATTGTCGTATAAATTTATAAATATGTCATTGTAAGAAGAAGTAGTTGATGCATTAATAGTTAACAATACACTGACTGATATTAAATCAAACGGATAGTCAAATGTAAATTATATATATGTATATGTGTTTCCTAATGTTTTAAAATACGTTTTCAACCAGCTTTATCTCTGCGTCGACGACACATTGACTGCGTCGACAACATTGAGTCGTTGATCGATCGTTGATCGCATGGACTTCAAATAAAAAATAAAAAAAAAAACAATCAACGTAGAGTGAGTAATGAACTAGCTATAACGTAGGTACATAAACAATTAGATATGTACGACCTACTTAGTGAATAAGGGAAACAATATACATAAATCAACAAAAAAAACGACTGATCCACAGCCAAACACGCCATGTAACGTCCATTATCTGAAAACTTAACTTATATATAAGACTTAAATATAAGTAATGCATTCTAAAGTTTAATTTGAGCGTGAAGCCGTATAGAAATGCTGAGAAAATAACGAAGTTTAGATTTAATAATGATAATAATTAATTAAGAAAAGAAGAAGACATCCATATATATCATATGATAAAAGAATGGCCTAATTATGAATTAACAAACAAAAAATAATAGAAGAAAATTTACTTATAGATTATAGATCAATTATATAATAGAGATATGGAATTAAGAGTAATGTTCACAACCTACCGAATTAAGTTAAGGAAGAATATATGAATTTGAAAGCAATTTAAAATGAGGTGCTGAGACCGAGTAGTATTCGTCTGTCGAGTATCCATGCTAAGTTTTTACAGAATGTGGTAAGATTTTAAGAGTCCGTCCAAGGGATAATGTAACAAAATTTATATCATTATCATGATAGAGTGGGTAGAGAAGAGTGGACAACTACCATCTATGTTCCCTCTAATAGGACTAATGTCTCAGTATAGTTATAGGACGTGTCGGCGTCTCCAATAATTGAGAATTGAATTTCAGTAACACAAGTTGTTACTTGTTTTGTAAACGCGCACTAATTAAATGTGGCAGAGTACATCCGTATTGATTGAGTGAGAAGGAACCCCGACAATCCGGCGAGCTAAGACGAGCATAGCGAGAGTGCGCATCTCGAGCTTAACAATACAACGGCCCCTTAAATTGGCAGTTCCATCAGCCAATCATTAGTAAAGACCACATAAGTTATCATAAGAAAATCATAAGAAACATTAATAGAGTGATAATTTTAGAGTTTGATATTTTTAGAAAATAATTAGAAATTTTACTTGGTTCCCCAGCTCATCTACTGATCCATCCAAATAAGTAACTTAATTTTTTGTTTGACATACCGATTCACGACTTGAATCTGTTTTAGGATTTCGCAACTACAATTCTCCAGTTTGGATGGGTTGACCAAAACAGACTCATAGTACTGCGCTGCGTATTTATAGTGACTACGTGATAAAATATCTTTGATTACACGTATAGAGGATTCGTTTTGGATATTGCGATTTCAATTCTGTATAATGGCATTGATCGACCACGATAAACCAACAATTACAAATATAGTATTTTGAATTATTTAGAATTACGATATATCTGCGATGTTGCTATTATCGTCTAATAACTCAAATACCAAAATCAAATCGACAATAGATAAATTTTAATAAAATAGATAATCTAACTGAGAACTATTTAAACAAATTTTTATTAGGATGTAACATATAATAATCAAAAATAGCTATCGCAATTATTACGATTTAATCATTTATACTTTTTTCTCTTTAATATCAAATGGTTTATTATATTATTTAATGTCTTCTAAATCAACATGGCTGTAAGACGTAGCCAAGAAGATATTACAGTTGATTTACGAACAGATGACCGTTTTCGTTGTTTTTGCAACGAAGTTCTAAGAGAAGTTGAACTTATAGCAAACACCCCATATAAACACAAATCTCATAACCATTGTATTTTAGAGCAAATTAGGAAGGTTCGAAACTGTCCGACACGTCCGGCAGACTGCACTGCTTGACACAGCGTTAACAATTTCCAATAATACCTTATTCGTTGAATTGGAACAAGAGGGATCGTTACAACAAAGCGCAAGTGAATCTCCCTAATGGCTTTCATAAGAAGCCGACAAGGAGACAGCAGTATTCGAATAAGAATCGAGCAGAGACTTCTGGACGAGGTATATCAACTAAATATACACAAAGAACAACTTCAGACAGTAATTTAGCTGATCTCGGTAACGGCAGTAATCTTTCCTTGAATACCCAAGTCGAGATAGCCAATTATGTACAGTCCGCAGTCACTCTCAAACAATCCCAATTGTTAATTGTCAATTTTAACTAAAACGATTAAAACATCTATCCAAAGGCAGTTAACCTTGCTTCACCTAGGAAAGTGCGAGCAAACAACAGCATCAAATTTAAATAATATAGTACAAACTCATAACGTAGGGAACGAACAACCAATATTGAACCGATCCGAGTTGTTACTTAACCTTTCAGGAAATAGTGCACCGCGTAGCAGCTCCAGCTCACAAATAGCACCAGAAAAAGTTTTAAACATAATGTGAAATTGGTGCGTTAAATTCGATTGTTCGAAAAATGGTATGAGAACTGAAGAATTTCTTTATCGTATCCAGTCACTTACCTGACAGAATCTTAACAATGATCTCAAACTTCTCTGCGATTATCTCTATCTATTGTTAATTGGTAATGCGAATGGTTGGTACTGGAAATTTCACTGTACCTACTCAGATTTTACTTGGGATCATTTTTGTGGAGAATTCCGGAAAAGATTCGAAGATATAGAAACTGATTATGACATATGGAAGAAGATAAGAAATCGCCGTCAAAGCGAAACTGAGATGTTCGATGACTATCAAAGTGCCATAGAAGATATCTAGCTGAGTATGAGTTAGTATAATTGTTAATTCGAAATGCTAAGCCAAGTGTTCATCATGAATTACTCCTCCTGAATATCCGTAACAGATCACAGCTTAGGAGGGAGATCCGCCGAGTTGAACAATTTTTAAACCAAGAACTCTACGTTCATACGTCACTGAATTATCAGATCAAGACGGTAGTCATGGGCTACCTGAGGTCAACTCAGAACAGAAGAGAATTTGACAAATTCAACCAGCCAGCTATTGAGAAAATAATGTTTGCGGAAGTAGACATTATGCTTTCACTTGACGTCATTGAATAGTCGACAAGTCGCTGGAGAAGTAATTGTGTATTAGTAAAGAAAGGAGACAAATACAGATTGTGTCTTGATTCTAGAGAAATTAATAAAGTGACTAAGCGTACATAGATGGCCTTGCCGCACATAGATGGCATTTTGAGCAGTTTACCGCCAGCTCGATTTATCACTGGCTTGGATATGAAACACGCCTATTGGCAAATTCCTTTAGACGAGCATCACGTCAATACACGGAATTTATAATTCCAAACAGACCATTATACCAATATAAAATGATGCCGTTCGGTCTTTATAATGCTGCCCAAACTTTATGTCGGTTAATGGATCGAGTTACCCCAGCTCATCTACGTACTCGTGTATTCGTTTACATAGATGATTTAATAGTTTTGTCCGATGATTTCGATTCTCATTTAATTCTATTGCAAGAAATAGCTTTAAATTTACGAAAAGCTAATCTTACTATTAACATAAGTAAATGGAACTTTTGCATGACAGAAATTACATACCTTGGAGTTATCATCAGGGAGGGTCAAATAAGAACATATCCAGACAAAATAAAAGCTATTTCAGTTTCAGAGTTTCCGGTAACTACCACAGTAAAGAATTACGCCGATTTGTGGGGTTATCGGGTTGGTACCGACTATTCGTGGAAAACTACGATTCTGTCACTTTCGCATTAACAGAGTTGTTAAGAATAAACCTTTTGAGTGGAATGGGAAGGCTCAACAGTCTTTTGAAACTTTAAAATCTTGTTTAACGAACTCGCCAATATTAATAACACCCGATTTCTCAAAACCATTTATTTTGCTTTGTGACGCAAGCATGTATGGTATCGGTTGCGTATTAGCTCAAGAGAGAGACAACACGGAATTACCAATTGCCTACATGTCTGAAAAATTAAATAAGGCCCAACGTAACTATTCAGTTACTGAGTTGGAATGTTTTGCTGTTATCAAGGGTATTAAAAAGTTTCGTTCCTACATTGAGGGACAGGAATTCGTAGTTATTACAGACCATGCAGCATTACAATGGCTGATGCGTCAAAAAGATTTATCTGGAAGATTAGCGAGGTGGTCAATGAAATTAAGGAGTTTCACTTTCACAATCTTGCATAGAAAGGGATCTCAGAACGTTGTGGCAGATACCTTATCTCGTCAGAATGACCCAACAAATGAAGAAGTTCTTGGCATTGGACCAATAATAGATTTAGACTCAGAACATTTTAAATCACCAGAGTATTTGAGTCTAATTGAAAACATTAATTTAAGTCGTTCCAAGTAACCAGACTTGAAAGTAATTGACAATTATGTTTAAAAAGAAACGAGTTCGCCGTTGAGGATAAAGCACAAGAAGACTTAAGTTGGAAACTCTGGGTTCCATCTGGACTAGTTACCGATGTTTTATATGAAGCTCATGACGCACCAAACTCAGCGCATTGTGGGATGAGTAAGAAGGTTGAAATACTAAAAAGATACTTGTTCTGGCCACGTATGGTATTATAATAGATAACATTAAATACTTCGCGCACTTCCACAGGGTGGGGAAAGTGGTGGATGCGAACCATGGAGCTAAAAAGTGGCACCAAGAACATCTCTCCCTTCTCTGGGAGGGCCTTGAGCAACTCTGCCGTCAATGCCATCCTAGCCAGGGGCCAGTGGCTCTAAGCCTGCGAATCTGTAAGCGGACCTCACTGGATAGTTACCACCGCAGTTGGCCATTTCGGGTCAGCGTCCAAAGGTTTTTCGCATACCTGACTTGCATGTGTTGAGTCCTCACTTCACGAAGCGATTGCTTTTGGCAGTATTTCATCGTACGACCAAATTCCTGGCAACGGTGTAGTAGTCGTTCAAGTAATAATATTTTTTTGGTACAATTGGTCCACTCTAAATTAGTTGTTGGTGATTAGGCGGTCCGCTCGGGGAAGAAATATGCAGATAACCGAATAGAATAGAACCACTCAAAACGCAGCACGAAATCGCTGACTCAAGAAGCGCTCCGCAAGAAGCGTTTCAATAAGCGCACAGTTCAAGCGGAGGTCTTGTTGCTGGTCAAACTGTCAAGGTTATTGAAGGAAAGAAGTCGTGTACTTATCAATTGACAGTGAATAAGAATAAAATAAAGCACGTGATTGTAACTCCAAAGGTTACAGTGTATTTTATACATATATATAATTGTGAAAGTGCGGTAGAGAATAAAATGTATGTTAGATCAATTGGTGAAAGAAAAATATTCGATCGAACCAATTCCAACCGTTATAGGCAATTTCCTGGGGAAGAGTATATACCAGACCTGCCACCTCTTCGAGCCAGTTAAAACGCGGTTAATAATTCACACCGAGAAAATGATATAACCCGACAAGGCTGCAATTAGTTGGCTTTATTCCATTGAGTCGACATCGGAAGCGTCGCTAGTCAGCGGGACGGAAGTGCGAAACAGTGTTTAACCCAAGAGAGGAACTTAATAAAAGTTAATCCACGTGCATGATCAGTTCGGCTGCGTTGGGCACGCGCATATTTACAAACACACGTAATTTTTGAGCTAAAGTGCTTTTCAGCGTTTGTGTTTTATATAAGCGTAAATAAACGGAGCATATAACTTAAGCAGATTATAAAAACTGAACAGATCATAAAATTTGAGCAGATCATAAATCTTCTGATAAATTCAGCATATTCAACAAGCACAACTAGTAATTGGCGAAATCCTCTAAATTACTTGAGTGTCTCACATAATCACGAATAGTACGAAATGTAATCGTTGAATTTTTTTTTTTATTAATATGTTCATTGTCGTATAAATTTATAAATATGTCATTGTAAGAAGAAGTAGTTGATGCATTAATAGTTACCAATACACTGGCTGATATTAAATCAAACGGTTAGTAAAATGTAAATTATCTATATATACTATATGTGTTTCCTAATGTTTTAAATAATTTGTTCAACAGCTTCATTTCTGCGTCGACGAACATGGGCACAAGATCGCATCGACTTCAAATAAAAAACAAAAAATACAATCAACGTAGAGTGAGTAATGAACTAGCTATAATGTAGGTACATATACAATTAGACCTACTTAGTAAATAAGGGACACAATATGCATATATAAAAAAAACGACTGATCCACAACCAAACCGAATACCGAATTAAGTTAAGGAAGAATATATGAACTTGAAAGCAATTTAAAATGAGGTGCTGAGGCAGTAGTATTCGTCTGTCGAGTATCCATGCGAAGTTTTTACAGAATGTGGTAAGATTTGAAGAGTCCGTCCAAGGGATAATGTAACACAATTGATATCATTATCATGGTATGGTGGGTAGAGAAGAGGGACAACTACCATCAATGTTCCCTCTAATACGACTAGTGTCTCAGTATAGTTATAGGACGTGTTGGCGTCTCCAATAATTGACAATTGAATTTCAGTAACCCAAGTTGTTACTTGTTTTGTAAGCGCGTACTAATTAAATGTGGCAGAGTAAGTAGTAGGGTAATGAGGATTCTATGACAGGAAGCGGTTTATTGCTTTTTTGATTTTTAATTGCTTCATTATTGGAGCTAATTTATTGCTTTTGGGTGGGGGAGTGACAGGTGTGTGACCTTTTTTAGGAAAATGTGTGATTTTGGATCACGTATGAGACATTTATGATCGAAGGGTATAGATTTATGGCTGACCCTTTTTATTGTGGGTTGGCATGAGGCGGAGGATCACTCAGCAGCACTTGTGTGTGCGTACGTGATTGTGGTTTTAAGGAGAATATTGTGTGCTAGGCATGTAACCTGTAACCTGTGTGCTAGAATCAGGTGGAGGATCACTCAGCAGCACTTGTGTGTGCGTACGTGATTGTGGTTTAAGGAGAATATTGTGTGCTAGAACGTGTGCAGAACAGTGGAAGATCAGCTAGCAGCTGGCGCACTGTTGTGCATGTACATGATTTGATTTTTGAGGGTGGGTGCAATGATCAGTGGAAAGGTAATGCTCGCTTCTCTTTTCTCACTTTTTGTCAATGTATAGAACTCATACGACACCTCACACCTGAATGTTTTCCCACACAATAATTAAAGTATTACTGATGTAACTGTTGTCAAGTACGTTCTTCGCACGTACGTTTGCCACGTGCTGGTACCTTCTTCGTGTGTTTGGATCTCCCCTGTTTGAGTGACCCTCCTTATGTTAATTTCACAATAATTTGAAATAATAGCATGCGCTGCCTTGTGCACCTGCGGACTTCATATCTAACATTTTGGATTCTGATTTCTAAAAACCTTAGTAGTTTTCGAACTCTACAATCGTCAACTCGTGTCTTGTGCATTCAAAGTGTAAACAAAACCAAAAAACAAAGTGTAAAACAAAACCAAAAATCAAAAACAAAAAAACAACCAATTAAAATGTTCAATAATAAGAATAACAACGTGAACGCCATCGAGGGATTCAACTATGTCTCCCGGAATAACTCGGCCCAAGGACAGAGCCGCCCGAATTATTTCGATAATTCTACTTATGTGGCTAATACAAGCGTCACCACATCCAACCCATTACTCAACCCAACAACAACATCTTACCAATCCCAACGCCATCACGTACTCAATCCCATCACCACCAACACCAGCTCCATCATCAACTCCGTCACCGCCACCACCAACAACATCAATCCCATCACCACCAACACCAGCTCGATCATCAACTCCGTCACCACCACCACCAACAACATCAATCCCATCACCACCAACACCAGCTCCATCATCAACTCCGTCACCACCACCACCAACAACATCAATTCCATGACCACCACCAACAACATCAACTCCGTCGCTTCCGTCGCCAGGGTCTGCACCGCATGCAATATAGAAATTCCATCTTCAAAGTGGAGCGCACATCTTCGCTCCAATTCCCACAAGATGCTCGTTTTTACACCTATAAATAGTCAGGTGAAATCAGCGGTAAAAATGATTCGCACGCATTTGAAATCCAAAAATGGAGTCGACATTCGATTTGAGTGAACACAAAAATGTGTCGACTAACAGAGTTTTGAGTGAACAGCTGCAAAATGACTATTGAACTCTTTGCAGAGTATATAAAATTCACTGATGATGAATTGCTGATGACAATTAAATCTCATCAGTCTAATATGAGTGTCATAACAGCATCTAGTGATCTGGAAGAGACAATTAAAGATCACTCTGCAATAATTTGTGTGAAAATGGATGAGTTCCAAGAGAAGGACAGTGGTTGGACACTATCGCAAATCTTAAGGCTAGAGGTAGACATTAACAAATATACTCCACTCAAAGTTTCAAGCTTTATTGAAACACCAAAAGTTTGAGGAACAAGAAGGCGATAATCAATGTTAAAAATGCTGATGAATTTTGTTTTAAATGGGCATTAATATCAGCCCTTAAAGCACCAGCAAACAACCAGCCTGCACGATGCTCAGCATATAAAGTTGATGCGATTGAGAGCGATTTAATCAAAATTGATGGAGCACTCACGCTCAATTTTTCCAATTTGGATTTCCCACTGCCGTTGGTCATTAAAAATTTTGAAGCCCAAAACTTGCATCAATGTTTTGGTTTGATGGAGTCCAATGCAGTCAACGGACCTTGTATGTGACGGAGATGGAGAAGAATCCCATAGCCTTTGTTGGAGAGTGGAGCGTGGACATTTCGTATGGATAAAAAATTTGTCAAGGTAATATTTAAATAAATACTCTTTTTCAAAAAAACAAAATTTTTTAAAACATATATATTTGTTTTTATACTTTCAGACTCGTAAGACGTCAACTCACATCACACAAGAGGCAATTGTACTTCTGCAAGATGTGTTTGAATTTTTCACATAATGAGTGGATGCATGCAGAGCACCGTCAACAGTGTGGGAAGGTGGTATCAACACTCCCATCAGAACAAAACGCAAGTCTTAGTTTTAAGAATTTTAATCGTAGTTTAGAAGTACCATTTGTAATATATGCAGATTTTGAGTGTATACTCACCCCACTCAATTCACAACTGAGTGAGAATGTTGTAGCAACTTCTCAACATATCCCCATAGCTTATTCGTACTATATAAAGTGCGCCTTTAACCCAACATTAGATAAGCTTGTTTTAGAAACTGGGCTAGATGCAGGTGTAAAATTCGTCAAGTCTCTTATCAGAGATGTAAACGAAATTTATACTTGTTACCTAAGCACCATCAAGCCCATAAATATGAACGCAGATGATGAGTTTAGGTTTAGAAATGCACTCATTTGTCACATCTGTGAAAAAACCTTAGGCAATGATCGAGTTAGGGATCATTGCCATTTAACTGGGTTGTATAGGGGTGCAGCGCATAATGCCTGCAACATTAATTTTCAAATTGCACCTTTTGTTCCAGTATTTTTCCACAACTTTTCTAAATATGACTCTCACTTATTCGTCAGAGAATTAAATAAAGTTGAAGGTGATATAAAAGTACTCCCCCTTAATAAGGAGTTGTACATTTCACTATCAAAATATATTCTCATTGCATCCCATGATAAAAACCTCGAAATTAGATTCTTAGATACGTTCCGATTCATGGCAACAAGTCTAGATGCAC
Source organism: Drosophila paucipuncta (assembly GCA_035043875.1). Taxonomy (NCBI): domain Eukaryota; kingdom Metazoa; phylum Arthropoda; class Insecta; order Diptera; family Drosophilidae; genus Drosophila; species Drosophila paucipuncta. The sequence continues at coordinate 54,800 of JAWNMP010000025.1, read as the reverse complement.
TTAGTAGCAATCTAGATATAGCCAGTTTCAATAACGTTAAAGCATTTTTCCCATTAGATGATGAATTTCATCTAATACGTAGGAAGGGAGTCTTTCCCTATGAGTATATTGACTCAAAGAGCAGATTAGATGAGTCAGCTCTTCCCCCCAGAGATAAATTCTTCAACAGTTTAACCAATACAGAATGTTCAATCGAAGACTATTCCCACGCTCAAAAAGTCTGGTCAGTTTTTGGATGTGAAAGTCTTAAAGATTACATGGAATTGTATCTTAAGACTGATGTTCTTTTACTGTCGGATGTCTTTCAAAATTTTCGTGCAATTTGCAAGAAAATGTATTCATTAGATCCCGCCCACTACTATACTACACCCGGTCTCTCATGGATGCAATGCTGCCTCAAAATATAACTAGAGTTATAAACAGACATTAATATGTATAGGTTTATTCAAAATTGTATTCGTGGTGGACTAGTTCAGTGCTGCAAGCGCTATTCCAAAGCCAACAATATGTATATGGAGAATTATGACAGCACTAAGCCATCAGAATTCCTGATGTATTTAGATGCCAATAATTTATATGGTTGGGCAATGTCGCAATATCTCCCATATTCCGGCTTTAGATGGATGAATGATGCAGAATTGAATGCATTTGATATTTCATCTATCAAAGATAATTCAGAGTCTGGGTACATTCTCGAGGTAGATCTTTTGTATCCAGACTCTCTTCACGATTACCATAATGATCTACCTTTTTGCCCATCTAACCAAAAGCCTACTCCGGAGGCTAAAGTTAAAAAACTTGTTGCTGACCTTAGGTCAAAAATAAAGTATCCTATCCATTATAGAAATCTTCAGCAATGTCTAAGGAATGGCTTAGTATTAACAAAAATACACAAAATTTTAGAGTTTAAGCAGTCTCCCTGGCTTAAAAAGTACATAGATTTAAATACATATCACAGAACAGTGGCAAAAAATAATTTTGAAAAAGACTTTTTCAAATTATTAAATAACGCTGTCTATGGGAAAACGATGGAAAACGTAGAAAAACGTAAAGACATCAAATTGGTCACATCGTGGGAAACCACAAATCGGAATAAATTGGGTGCTCGTGCCCTCATTGCGAAAGCCAATTTCCATAGCTCAGCACAATTTGCAGAAGATATGTATGCGATTCAAATGAATCGACTCCATAATGTGTATAATAAGCCAATGTACTTAGGTTTTACAGTTCTCGAACTGTCCAAATGGAAAATGTATGATTTTCATTATGATTACATGAAGCCAAAGTATCAAGAAAAAGTTTCTTTGAATTATATGGATACAGATTCATTCATATATTCTATTGAAACGAAAGATTTCTTTAAAGACATTGCGGAAGATGTAGAAATGAGATTTGATACATCTGACTATCCGGAGGAGTTAGCAAAAAAATATGGGATCAGAAGGTGCAACAAGAAAGTTTTGGGAATGATGAAAGATGAAAACAGTGGGAAAAGAGTGTTGGAGTTTGTTTGTCTTAGAGCCAAAATGTATTCATTGTCTCTTGAGGGAGTGAATGCATTAAAAAATCAAAAGGTGACAAAAAGTCTGCGTTAGATAAATTGACTATAAATAGTTATAAGCAATGTCTATTTGAAAAAAATACATTTTGTGATAGCATGTGTAGTAGTCATTTAATAGTGATATTTTTTTTTGCACAATTTTGGTCCACTCTAAATTATTCGTTGTTGATTAGACGGCCGTTCAAACGAAAAGATAGGCAGATAACCGACGAGAAGAGAACCACTCAAAACGCAAATCGCTCACTCAAGAAGCGCTCAGCAAGAAGCTTTGCAATAAGCGTAAGGTTCAAGCGAGGTCTTGTCGCGGGAAAACTCTCAAGGTTATTGAAACAAAGAAGTCGTGTATTTTGCGAATCGACCAGTATAGAAAACATTGTGTAAAAACACGTGATGTCCAAAGTTAAAGTGCATCACAAAAAGATATATTATTGTGAAAGTGCGGTGGATAATAAAAAGGTATGTGCTGAAATTGGTGAAGAAAATATTCGAACCAATTTTAACCTTTATAGGCCATTCTTGGGCAAAGAGTATGGACCAGACCTGCCACCAGTTTGAGCCAGCTGCACGCCTTCATAATTAACACCGCGGGAGTGATTCACCCCGACGAGGTTGTAACTATTCAACCTTACTTCATTACATCGACATCAGAAGCGTCGCTAGTCAGCGGGACGGAAGTGAGGAAGTGTGCTTAATCCAAGAGGACAACTTCATCCCACGGATCCCGACTTAGCGCATATTCGCTATATTGAAATCAAGTAATTCCGAATTTATTATCAGCTAGTGCCAGATTACCTTAAAAGTTAATCAATGAAGACGTGAATGATCAGTCCGCTGTGTGGTGCACGCACCTACTTACAAACACAAGTGATTTTTTTTGAGCTAAAGTGCTTATCAGCTTTTGTGTTTTGTAAAAGTGCATGATGACCAGACCATAAAGTTTGAACAGGTCACTTGCTAATAAAATTCAGCGTATTTAAACAAGCGCAACTCGTAATTGGCGAAATGCCCTAAATTACTTTGAATGTATCCAAATCATTAATAGTAAGAAATATTACTATTGAAGTTTTTTTTATTATTAATATGGTTGAATAATTTTAGAAACATGTCATAAAAAAAAGAGTAATAGTAGGTGATACATTAATATTTAACAATACTCTGGCTGGTATTAAATCAAACGGATAGTCAAATGTAAATTATAGACATATATGTGTTTCCTAATGTTGTAAATAATTCTTTAAACAGCCTCATTTCTGCGTCGACGAACATTGGGCCCAACGATCGCATCGACTTCAAAAATTAAATAAACGAAAACGTAGAGTGAGTAATGAAATAGCTATAATGTAGGTACATAAACAATTAGATATGTATGACCTACTTAGTAAATAAGGAAAACCATATACATATATACAAAAAAAAAAAGGAGACTAATCCACAGCAAATACGCCAAGTGATACTTGTTATCTAAAAAAATGTATTCCATATATATATATAAGCCTTAAATATAAGTAAAGCATTCGAAGGTTGAAGTTGAGCATGAAGCTACATGGCAATGCTAAAAACAAACAAAAAAAATTGAATTTAAAAAGTAATGATAATAATTAATTAAGAAAAAAAGAGAAATGTACTCATAGATTATAACTCAATTAGATAATAGAAAATAGAATTTAGAGTAATGTTCACAACATACCAAATTAAGTTAAGAGAGAATACATGAATTTACAAGCAATTTAAAATGAGGAGCTAAATAGTAGTATTCGTCTGTCGAGTATCCATGCTAGGTTTTTATAGGATGTGGTAGGATTTTAAGAGTCCGTCCAAGGGATAATGTATCAAATTTATATAATTATCATAGTAGGGTGGGTAAAGAAGAGGGACAACTGTCATATATGTTCCCTCTAATAGGACTAGTGTCTCGGTATAATTATAGGACGTGTCGGCGTCTCCCATAAATATTAATTGAATATCATAACCCAAGTGGTTATTTGTTTTTGTAAACGCGCACTAATTAAATGTGGCAGAGTACATCCGTATTGATTGAGTGCGAAAGAGCCCCGAAAATCCGGCGAGCTAGCACGAGCATAGCGAGAGTGCGCACCTCAAGCTCAACAATACACCGGTCACTAAATTGGCAGTTCATCAGCAAATCATTAGTAAGACCAAATAAGTTATCCTAAAGAAAATAGCTTATACAAAGAGAAATAATACCCTGGTACTACTACACATTTTGGCGCCCAACGTGGGGCCCGAGCAGCTTACTAGTAGATTCTAGACCACATTAATAGAGTAATACTTTTAGAGTTGGATATCTTTAGAAAATAATTAGAAATTTTGCTTGGTTCCCCAGCTCATCCATTGATCCAACCAAATAACTAACTTCAATTTTTGTTTCCCAATTTTCATAAGTCATGACATACCGATTCACGACTTGAATCTGTTTTAGGATTTCGCAACTACAATTCTCCAGTTAGATTGGTTGACCAGAACAGACTCATAGTAATGAACTGCGTATTTATAGTGACTACGTGATAAAATATCTTTGATTGACCAAAACAGACTCATAGTAATGAACTGCGTATTTATAGTGACTACGTGATAAAATATCTTTGATTACACGTATACAGGATTTGTTTTGGATATTTAGATTTCAATTCTGTATAATGGGATTGATCGACCAGGATAAACCAACATTTACAAATAAAGTATTTTGAATTATTTAGAATCACGATATATCTGCGCTGTTGCTATTATCGTCTAATAATTGAAATACCAAAATCAAATCGGCAATAGATATATTTTAATAAAATATATAAACTAACTGAGACCTAGTTTTAAAAAAAAATGTTGTAAAAAATGTTAGCATGTGAGAAAGACAGACAATATAATAATCAAAAATAGCTATCGCAATTATTACGATTTAATCATTTATACATTTTTTGTTCTTTAATATCAATACGTTATTATATTATTTATATCTTCTAAATAATCATGGCTGTAAGACGTAGCCAAGAAGATATTACAGTTGCTTTAGGAACAGCTGACCCTTTTTGCGGTATTTGCAACGAAGTTTTAAACGAAATAGAACTTATAGCAAACACCCCATGTAAACACAGATTCCACAAACTTTGCATTTTAGAACACATTAGGAAGGTTTCAAACTGTCCAACATGTTCGGCATACTGCACCGCTATGGCGTTGACATTTTCCAATAATACCCTATTCGCTGAATTGCAGCAAGAGGGGTCGTTACAACCCAACGCAAGTGAATCTCAAGATCCCAATGACTTTCATAAGAAGCCGACAAGAAGACAGCAGAATTCGAATAAGAATCGAGGAGCGACTCCCAGACGAGGTATATCAACTAGATCTACACAAAGAACGACTTCAGACCGAAATTTAGCTGATCCCGGTAACGGCAGTAATCTTTCCTTGAATAGCCAAGTCGAGATAGCCAATTACGTACAGTCCGCAGTAACGCTCCAACAATCGCAATTGTTAGAAAACATCACTTCAATGTTAACTAAAACGATTGAAACATCTATCCAAAGACAGTTAACCTTGCTTCACCTAGGGAAGTCCGAGCGAACAACAGCTCCAAATTTAAATAATACAGCACAAACTCATAACGTAGGGAATGAACAACCAGCCCTGAACCGATCCGAGTTGTTACTTAACTTTTCACGAAATAGTGTACCGCGTAGCAGCGCTAGCTCACAAATAGCACCTGAAAAGTTTTAAATATAATGCAAAATTGGCGCATTAAATTCGATGGTTCAAAAAACGGTATGAGAACTGAAGAGTTTATCTATCGTATCCAGGCACTTACCAGACAGAACCTGAACAATGATCTCAAACTTCTCTGCGATCACCTTTATCTACTATTAAGTGGTAAGGCGAACAATTGGTACTGGAAATTTCACCGCACATACTCAGATTTCACTTGTGACCATTTTTGTGGAGAATTCCGGAAAAGATTCGAAGATATAGAGACAGACTATGGGAGAAGATAAGAAACCGCCGTCAGGGCGAAACTGAGATGTTCGATGACTACCAAAGTGCCATAGAAGATATCACCGATAGGCTCATGAACGGTATAGCTGAGTATGAGTTAGTAGAATTGCTAATTCGAAATGCTAAGCCAATTGTTCATCATGAAGATCACAGCTTAGGAGGGAGATCCGACGACATGAACAATTTTATAACGACATTAAATCGGTAAAACCAAGAACTATACGTTCATTCGTCACTGAATTATCAGATCAAGACGACAGTCAGGGACTACCTGAGTTCATCTCAGAACAGAACGGAATTTCACAAATTCAACATCGCTTCACACCAACAAGTCCAATTTGCTGGAATTGTGACAAAACAGGACATAAATTCGATGATGCGTAGGCCACGAAAAATCTTTTGCTACGGATGCGGTGCGAGAGATACCTACAAGCCCCACTGTGGCAAATGTAATCCCTCGGGAAACCGACAGAGGGATGTGTCATACAACAACAAACAGACACATCCTTAAGAGCTACTGATTTAACAAATTCGATAAAAACTAGTACCAGTAATATAGATGACAAAAACTCATTACATCAAGAGCAAAGCTCACCAGTAGATAAATCCATAGAACCAACTAATTTTTCACTTATTCCTTTACACAAAAGATTAGAAAATTATAGACTTACCCATAAACAAATATTTAATGAGATAGATAATTTTAAATTTATAGTGAAGCCGAAACGCTCGACAAAACGCCTAGGAGAGTTTTGGAAAGTTGTTAAGCGTAACCGGAAAAAAAGGTATTTCTACTATTTTTCTTAACTCGGAAAATAGATTATTAACAAACGTGACAATCGAAGGCCAGGAATATATTCCATTATTAGATTCGGGAGCCACGATAAGTTGTATTGGGGGAAACGCTGCAAAAGAATTAGTGACGCACAGCAAATCCAAGAAGTGTGCAGGAACAATTCGAACAGCGAACGGAACCATTAGTATGGTAGTAGCTAAGCTTAAAACAAAAATAAGCTTTAGAGACTGCGCTGCTGACCTTGAATTATTTATCATACCAGAACTTAAACAAGATGTTTACCTTGGTATAGACTTCTGGAAGAAATTCGGACTTTTAAATAAGATCACCCTTTCGGCAGAAGTATCAGAATTAGATGTTGGATCTTCAAACAACACCGGAGACCAAAAATTTCATGACTTATCCCTAGAAGAAAGGAAACGTCTGGACAAGGTAATAAATATGTTCCCATCATTCAGTACTGAGGGATTAGGTCGAACTAGTTTAACATCTCATTCAATAGACGTGGGATCAGCTACTCCAGTTAAACAACGACATTGGCCTGTATCGCCAGCTATAGAGAAAATAATGTTTGCCTAGGTAGACAATATGCTTTCACTTGACGTCATTGAGGAGTCGACAAGTCCCTGGAGCAGTAATTGTGTTTTAGTGAAGAAGGGAGACAAATACAGATTGTTTCTTGATTCTAGAGAAATTAATAAAGTGACTAAGCGTGATGCACATCCCTTGCCGTACATTGATGGCATTCTGAGGCGTTCACCGCCCGCTCGATTTATCACTGGCTTGGATATGAAACACGCCTATTGGCAAATTCCTTTAGACGAGCAATCACGTCAATACACGGCATTTACAATCCCAACCAGACCGTTATACCAATATAAAATGATGCCGTTCGGTCTTTGTAATGCCGCCCAAACTTTATGTCGCTTAATGGATCGAGTTATCCCAGCTCATCTACGAACTCGTGTATTCGTTTATTTAGATGATTTATTAGTTTTGTCAGATGATTTCGATTCTCATTTAATTTTGTTGCAAGAAATAGCTTTAAGCTTACGAAAAGCTAATCTTACCATAAACATTAGTAAATCGAACTTTTGCATGACAGAAATTACATACCTTGGCTTTGTCATCGGGGAGGGTCAAATAAGAACAAACCCAGACAAAATAAAAGCTATTTCAGAATTTTCCGGTACCTACCACGGTAAAAGAATTACGCCGATTTTTGGGATTACCTGGTTGGTACCGACGATTTGTGGAAAACTACGCTTCTGTCACTTTTGCATTAACTGAGTTGTTAACCAAGAAAAAAGGTTTAGAGTGGAATGGGAATGCTCAACAGTCTTTTGAAACTTTAAAAGCTTGTTTAACGAACTCGCCAATATTAATAACACCCGATTTCTCAAAACCATTTATTTTGCTTTGTGACGCAAGCATGTATGGTATCGGTTGCGTATTAGCTCAAGAGAGAGACAACACGGAATTACCAATTGCCTACATGCCTGAAAAATTAAATAAGGCCCAACGAATATTCAGTTACTGAATTGGAATGTTTTGCGGTTATCAAGGGTATTAAAAAGTTTCGTTCCTACATTGAGGGACAGGAATTCGTGGTTATTACAGACCATGCAGCATTACAATGGCTGATGCGTCAAAAAGATTTATCTGGAAGATTAGCGAGATGGTCAATGAAATTAAGGAGTTTCACTTTCACAATCGATGCATAGAAAAGGATCACAGAACGTTGTGGCAGATACCTTATCTCGTCAGAATGACCCAACAAATGAAGAAGTTCTTGGCATTGGACCAATAATAGATTTAGACTCAGAACATTTTAAGTCACCAGAGTATTTGAGTCTAATTGAAAACATTAATTTAAATCGTTCCAAGTTACCAGACTTGAAGATAATTGATAATTATGTTTATAAAAGAACCGAGTTTGCCAGTGAGGATAAAGCACAAGAAGACCTAAGTTGGAAACTCTGGGTTCCATCTGGTCTAATTACCGATGTTTTATGTCAAGCTCATGACGCACCAAGCTCAGCGCATTGTGGGATGAGTAAGACAGTCGAAAAATTAAAAAGATACTTGTTCTGGCCACGTATGGTCAGTCAAATAAGAACATATATATCGGAATGTGAAATATGTCGCACTACTAAAAGTCCAAATAGAGTTCTGAAACCTCCAATGGGAAAGCCATTCACCTCTGATAGACCATTTCAGAAGTTATATACGAGTATATGTATTTTATTTGAATTCACGAAGCTGAAGCTGAAAATAAAGTATATGTATGTATGTATGTATATCTCGAATAAATAATAATAACACAAAGAAAGTTTCATTTTGTAATGTTTTTTTTTAATTTTATTTAATGTAATGAATAAATGAATAAATGAAATATAATTGAATAAATTTAGTATTTGATATTTTTAAATATTTTTAATAAAGTTTAAAAATTCTTTTGAATTTTCTAATTCATCATCATTAGCATAAAAAAATTTCCTGATCTTCCATTACTCAGCAATCGGCTCCTCGGCAAGAAGCTCATCGAAGGTGGGCTCCATTGTTTGTCCCTCTCAGTTATATCGAAGGTGAAGGTTTCCGACTCCTCAACCTTTTGCTTCTTGTGGTACGAAGCGTCCTCCTCCTCCTCGATTTTGCGTTTCTCTGTAGATGAAATTTCCAAGAGCTCAATCCATTCTGTTGGACTCATCTCTTCCAATTGAAAATCGTCATCAATGAAATTGAAGAGCTCCTGAATGTTTGTCGACATCTTTTCGAATGAGATACTTGCATTCAAGACGCTCTTTTATAACCGAAATTCCCTACACTGAGTACATTTGATTCATACATAAATTAACCAAAACCTTAGTGCACAGGTCCGAAGGTTTAAAGGAAATTACTTAGAACTTCATCACAAATCAATACTGTTCATGCAATTTTAATTTATTAATAGTCCGCACACGTACGATTTTAAAGAACTTCATTAATATTTATCCAAGAGTTCTGATCATTTGAGAACCCAAGCCATTTAACAAGAACTCTATCTTTTCGACGCCTTATTATCTTTTCAATCAAGTAAGTGTTTGGAAATCTTGTTTTCCTCAACTCTTCAGAAACATCCTTTCAGAGCTGCACCTTGATAGTCTTCCAGTATGTATGCAGTTGGATTGGTATTTTGTATTTGATTTATTTTAAAAATTTCTGTTGTCCAGTTCGGTGTATACCCCTTTTCAAATGTATGTTTATGCTTGCTAATACGCACATAATCACCAAGATGAAATTTACTACCATTGAAGATTTTTATACGATTGTAGGCAGTTTTCAACAACTTGTTCTCATTCGACGAATTTACATCAACAGGTCTCATTTGAATTGTTCTATGATGTTTTCGATTGTACTCATTTATCAATTGCTTATAAATTGTAATCCAACAATATGTTCCATTATAACTAAACTCTCTCCACATCATCTCCTTAAGCGTTCTATTAAAACGCTCAACAATTGACGCCTTAAGACCACTAAAAGTTGAGTAATGATTGATGTTATGTTTTCTGCACAAACTCTTAAAGTCTATATTAAAAAATTCTTTTCCATCATCAGTCTGTAAATTCTTTGGAATTCGATTCTCCTTAAGTATACCCGAGAATGCGCGTTCAACTTCTTTCGCAGATTTTGTTTTCAATGCTTGTCCCCATGCATATTTCGAAAAACGTATCAATAACTGTCAATAGAAATTTATATCCTTTATTCGATGATGAGTACTGTCGCATTTCTACTAAGTCTGCTTGCCAATGATCATCGATTCCCTTCATAATAACTCTTCGGCGTTTAAAATTTTTACGAGCTGGTGCATGTAATTCCTCTATTAAATTCCTCCTACTCATGATTATCTTTTTAGTTATTTTTCTCCATATTTAGCTTTACCTTAATTATTATTATTTTTATTTATTTATGTTTGTATTTATTTATTTACTTTACTTTTTTCTTCTTTTTTTTTATAAACGAGTAGCATATGTCTGCTTCCTTTCGAAAAGTGCTGTCTGCAGCACATTTTCAAGCAGTTTGTATTTAGTACCAATGCTTTGACCATTTTCCGTATAGTCTTCCACAAAGTGGAAATTATGTTTCTCTCTCTTTACTCCGCTCATTTGAGGGAACAAGACACATTATTTATCTATTTTTTATTGTTGAATCTTAAAGAGTCTATATTTAAACTTATATTTATATTTTGATTTTCACCGTTAAATAAACTTCTTAATGAGTCTATTTGCGAATTAAAATTCGTTTGTAAAGAACTTCCTGATTTTTTCAAGAGTTCTTCCACCTCCAATTCTATTTTTATTAATTTCATGAAGAATTGTAAATGATATCTCACTTATTGTTTTCTGATCCGACTGATCTTTTCCTTTTAAAAGATTTTCAAAGCTCAATCCATTGTTTCTTCTACTTTTCTTTCTATAAAGACTTTAGTAACCGCATCATTATCTTCCACGGGTTCACCCACATTCATGAAGACGTTTGTTTAAAAAATGAATGTTCTGATCAACATCAAGTAGAACACCAGCAATTTGATTTTTTATACTTGATCTTTCTTTTTCTTGGCTAGTTGAAAAGAAGTGACCAAACTTGTCAAGAGGCATTTTGATAATACTAAATTAATGATAGTCACCGTATTATTTATTTATTCAATAAATAATTTTTGCTTCACGAAGTTCTTCAACTATCGAAACGATTTTCATTATTATGAGTTAGTGTTACCAGCTGCCTGTGAGCCAGCTAAAAGTTTAAACTTCGCCCAACTGAGCATCCCGGCAGCAAGCGCAGCAGCGCGGACTCGAGACGCCAATCATACTCTGTGGGGGTAGCGTCCACACCACAGCCACAAAGAAGAGTGTCCATAAACGAACAAAACGGCACCGACTGTGTCCCAAGAATACCCCAGAGTCGCAAAACAAGTCCGCGAATGGAATTTTCGCTTCGACGGCACCAGCAAACCACTGGAATTCCTGGAACAAGTCGAATGGTCGGCAGACACATATGGATTGAACCTGAATTTAATTCCCAGGGCCATGCCCGAATTACGGCAAGGATTGGCTCTTAAGTGGTATGTTGCCAACAACCAGCACTGGACGAGATGGGTAGCATTCGTCCAAAGTTTTCAGGAGTATTTCCTTCCAAGAGACTACTTCGAAAACTTGAAGGACGAGAGTTACCCGAAGACGACAGGCGATGCACGAACCATTCAAAGCGTACATGGTAGAAATGCAGACGCTCATGCGGCCACTACAGTATTCGGCGGAAAGACAGCTTAACAAAATATACAACAACCCGGATCCCGGATCTACGAGCTTACGCCAGGCCATACCAATTCAATAATTTAACAGAATTGATGCAGTTGGCTGAAGCGTTCGAGGAACTCGAAGCGGACAGAGAGAAGCTGAAGCGACAGAGCCGCATGGAGCAACCAAGGCTCATGGAACCACCGCGACGCCGCATGGAGCAGCCACAAACGCGTCAGGAAGCTCCACAATATAGCCACAGAGAATCCGCGCAAAGAAATAATCGACCACGATTTATGGCAATAACGGACACACAGAACACATACAATCAGGCGTATCAGGAGCGGCCAGAGTTCGACACGAGACCCAGACCTGCCCCGAGGACGAGACGCGACAACATACAAACACATGTAAGCAACCCAGCGAGGGCATGCAGATTTTGCGGCCAGGAGGGACACTTCGCAATAGAGTGTACGAATCCTATGCTGGAATATTGCTGGCTATGTGGACGTATCGGAGTTCGTACGTCAGTATGTTGTCCGTCGGGAAACGGACACCGGCGTCCGCCACCGAGGGGCGAGCGGGAGCCGAACAGATCAGCCCCAAGACGCTAATCGGAAGCCTGCAGGACGAGGAGCGCAGCTGACAGCGGTCGTAGAGATCGGCAACTGTCGGTATAAGGCTACGATTGACACAGGGGCCACGAGTAGCTTCGTTAGCGAGAAGCTAGCTAGTGGACTGATCAACGTAGGCCGACGAAGCGCAACCGAACGTCGAATCCGAATGGCAGATGGCAGAAACAGCGGAGTCCGAGAACAAGTCGAGGTGAACATAAGACTAGGGCTGAAAAACCTGGATATTGCCCTACTGATACTCCCAGGAGTCATCGACGACTTAGTCCTCGGATGGGACTTTTTGTCAGGCATGGGCACAGTTTTGGAGTGCGCAGGGTTGCTAGTAAGCATCCCAAAATGCGAGACAAACTACCAAGAGGAAAGATTGTCGGTAGCCAAAACAGTCGAAACACCAATACATCCGGACGCAGAGATTGACAAATTTTTGCGAAAAGAATTGGCAGCATTTGGGGAAATAAAAGGAACATCGCCTATAACTTTGCACCGTATTGTCATGAGCGACGATCGGCCAATTAAACAGCGATACTTCCCCAAAAATCAAAAAATGCAAGCCGAAATCAACAAACAGGTGGACGACTTGCTGGCCAAAGGGTGCATCGAGCCCTCAAGAAGCCCACACAGCTCACCAATCGTGATGGTGAAAAGAAGACGGGAAAATGGCGCCTCTGTGTGGACTTTCGACAATTAAACGGCAAATCAATAAAAGATGCATATCCATTGCCGAGAGTCCACCACATTCTGGATCAGCTAAGGGAGGCAAAATTTATAACAAGCTTGGACTTAAAAGACGGATACTGGCAGATCCCGATGGAGAAGGAGAGTCGAGCGATGACGGCATTCACAGTTCCAGGGAAAGGACTGTTTCAATGGAAAGTAATGCCATTCGGAATCCATTCGGCGCCAGCCATGTTCCAGAGGGCCCTCGATCGCGTGATTGGACCCGAAATGATGCCGCAGGCGTTCGCATATTTGGACGACATCATTGTAATCGGGAAAACACGCGAGGAACACATGGACAACTTGAGGGAAGTATTCAGACGGTTGAGAGCAGCGAATCTGAGGATCAACGTGGACAAGTGCGACTTCTTCAAAAGGAACTTAAATACCTTGTCCATCAGGTGACCGAAGAAGGGATACGCACGGACCCGGAGAAAGTAGCTGCTATCGCCGAGTTGAAACCCCCTGGAAACGTAAAGGAACTACGACAGTACCTGGGAGTGGCATCATGGTACAGGCGGTTCGTACCAGATTTTGCCACCACAGTACACCCACTACACACACTATTGAAGAAAGGTACAAAATGGGAATGGACCGGAGAGCACCAGGAAGCTTTCGAAAAGGTCAAAGCTAAGCTAACACAATCCCCTGTGCTAGCATGCCCAGATTTCTCAAGGCCATTTTGCTTGCAAACGGACGCTAGCAATTATGGCTTGGGAGCGATTCTGACCCAAGACTCAGAGGAGGGCGAACGGGTCATATCGTACGCAAGCAGATCTTTAAATGGTGCGAAAAAAGTGCCTTGCGATAATCTGGGGCATAAGGAAGCTAAGACCATACTTGGAAGGATACCACTTCACTGTCATCACGGATCATATGGCACTGAAGTGGCTGAACTCCATCGAAAGCCCATCAGGCAGGATAGCGAGATGGGCATTGGAACTGCAACAGTTTGACTTTGACGTCAAATACAGAAAGGAAACCTTAATGTTGTTGCAGGCGCCCTATCCCGACAACCCCTGAAGGATACGTGCCTCAGAGTCTCGACTATGGACGGCGCGATGGACCAGGCAAACAAACACTGTAACTGGATCCACAAGATGCGGTCTGACATAGCGAAAAATCCGAGGAAGTTCCCAGACTATAGGGAAGAATCCGGCAACCTCTATAGACACATTCCGCATAGAGCGGGAACCGAAGATGTGGTAGCCTGGAAACTATGTGTGCCCATGGGAAGAGAAGGCAAGTGATAGGCGAAAACCACAACACCGCCACCGCAGGTCATACGGGTAGCAGAAAAACAATAGCCCGAATAGCAGCACGCTACTATTGGCCAGGCTTATACAGAGACGTACGTGCATATGTCCAACAATGCGAAATATGTCAGCAGTATAAGCCAAGTCAAATGGCCGCGGCAGGACAAATGCTGACCAAGATACCGGAACCCTGGACCACAGTTTGTGCTGACTTCGTGGGACCACTACCGAGATCGACCCACGGAAACACGATGCTGTTGGTCTTTATAGACCGCTTCTCGAAATGGACGGAAATGGTACCACTCCGAAGCGCCACTACAGCAACGCTACAAAAGGCCTTCAGGGAAAGGATTCTTGCACGGTTTGGAGTAACCAAAATGTTAATAACCGACAATGGAACACAATTTACAAGTCGGGAATTTAAAAAATTCCTCGAGGAGATGGGGGTCAAACAGCAATTCACAGCGCCCTACACTCCACAAGAAAACCCCACGGAACGCGCGAATCGCACGGTGAAAACAATGATCGCACAATTCACCAAGGACAACCAAAGACGTTGGGACGAAGCCCTACCAGAACTGACACTGGCAGTTAACACCAGCGTCTCGAGCTCCACCGGGTACAGCGCGGCGTTCATAACTCAAGGCCGAGAGCCTAGGCTACCAAAGGCACTGTTCGACGAGGTGACAGTCGGAACAGGTCAAGCAACTCAAACACCATCCGACAATGCGAATAAATTAAAGGAAGTATTCGAAATTGTCCGGCGGAGTTTAGAAAAGGCAGCACAGGACCAAGCAAGGCACTACAACCTGCGTCGTAGGCCGTGGAAACCCAATATCGGAGACAGAGTGTGGGTGAAATTACACCACCTGTCGAATGCAGCAGAAGGTTTCGCGGCGAAGCTAGCACCAAGATACGGGGGCCCTTACCAGATTGTGGATTTCACCTCACCCGTAATATGCAAGATAAAGGGCATAACGGACAAGCGGATAAGGACAGCACACGTGAGCGACCTGAAGCCGCACAGCGACCGGAAGGATACGGGTGAGCCAGAAAATATCCAACAGTAAAACTTGCCAAAATACCGTAAAATACAGAAATTCCATAAGTCAATTTTTTTTCTTTCCCAACATAAAAAGAGGGGGAAAATAAATGTGACGTTATACATATACAACACATTTATAGAAATAATCCAATAAGAACCCAAAAGGAAAGGTTATATAATAATTCAATAAAACCCAAAAGGAAAGGGTATATAATAATTCAATAAAAAAACCCAAAAGGAAAGGGTATAAAATAATTCAATAAAACCCAAAAGGAAAGGGTATAAAAATAATTCAATAAAACCCAAAAGGAAAGGGTATAAATAATTCAATAAAACTCCAAAGGAAAGAGTATATAATAATTCAATAAAACCCAAAAGGAAAGGGCATAAAAATAACCCAATAAAAACCCAAAAAGGAAAGGGTATAAAAATAATCCAATAAAAACCCAAAAGGAAAGGGTATAAAAAGTCATTCAATAAAACCCAAAAGGAAAGGGTATAAAAATAATTCAATAAAATCCAAAAGGAAAGGGTATATAATATTTTAATAAAAAAAAAAAAAAGGGTATACATATGTAGGTGTTTATATATATATGTAGGTATATACATATATATATATATATATGTATGTATGTGTGGATATGTAGGTATATGTGTATGTATAAAAATGGAAGAAACATAAATATACGGCAGCGCCCCAAAGGCGGGCCTAAAAGGCAAAAACAAAAGGCGGCCCTCAACACGGTGAATAGGTAACAACTACGCTGATCAGCTTTACAGCGGGAGAGCGAAAAGGAAAAAAAGACATGCAAAGAGAGCATGATCATGACCTGCAATCGACCGCAAAACCTAAAAGCTAGAGCGCAACGGCCGCTGAAAACGTTCGCTCAGCAGCACGCTTGCATTTGAAGTGCAAAAACAACAACATGTGAGCGAGTGCAAATGCACACACCGAAAATAGTCATCGCACCCAAAAACTGATCAGCCGCGCGTTTGCACACAAAAGTGCCCGACAATTTACGCATGCACCGTTGGTTACTCACCCACACTATTACAGGTGCGTGTACACAAGGGCACCGTTGGTTACTCACCAATATTAGTGCCCAGACGTGTGAGCGCGCACAACGAACAAGGCAGCAACAACTTGCGTACCCGAAGGCCAAAAGAGAGCCAATACAACACTTTTGCCGGCGTGCGGGCGTGCGCCCGAATTCTCACTCGCAGAGCTCTCGTGCACATTCTCCAAATTCTAATGCACATGCCTAAGCACTAATATAAGAGCTGAGCTTGTGTCGAACTTCGGGCATCGCGATCACACACGCCCACACACATACGCCCCAAAAGGGTATAAAGGGCAGAAGCAGCCACGCACGCGGCCACTTTGGCGAAAAATCTTAATCAACACAGTAACAACAGAATGTCAAGCCAGACGGGAATCGTAAGAAGCAGCGAGCCGGCATCAGGCCGCCGCCGAGCCTCGGACCCAAATCTTTTTGGCCGGCCCAGCGAAGGCTGGTGCTCCGTGCGAGGAAAGAGCCGGTCCGGGTGCGCGCGTGGCTACTGGTCGCCGGCCGCGACGCCTACACGTGCGAAGAGTGCGCTTGGTGCGCGAAGTGCACGTGGCGCGCGTCATACGTATTGAAAAGACGACGAGCGCTGCGTCGCGTCGCGCAGGAGCAGCGGAATCGCCAGCACGATGAAATCGAGCTGCTGGCATCGCCGCTCCCACCCCCAGCGTCGAGGGAGACGTACGGAGTGGGAGCGACGGGGAAGAGGTGGCATCACCGCCACACGCCCCCAGCATGGGAGAAATTGCTGTGGGGGCCGCAGATCCGGAACCCGACGAGGAGGTACTGCCACGACGCCGACGGTACCCGAGCGATCTAGACGACGTCAACCCAGAGTGGCTCCGTTGGCAGTACCCGGAACTGCCCCCGACGCCGGACGCCGACAACTCCGAGGAACGGTTCGCCGGGCCACGTCCCCGCACCAATTCCTGGGAGGCAGCCAAGCCGGCCGAACCTGACGAGGCCGAGGACAGACAAGGGCGAAGGGAAGAAGAAAAAAAAACACACAAATAAATATATAGATAATGATTAAAATAAATACCTAATAATAATAGAATGAGACCGTGGTTTCCTCCTTTTAGGTCGGAAAGTGGAGACTTTCCGCTGCCGAAGAAAGAGGGGAGTGTGAGGAGCCATATATCCATGCACTGGTGAGCATGCATGTATGTGTATGTTTTGATCAAAAACATACATGTGTATGCATGTTCACGAACGGGCATGTAAAATGCCCATGAGCATGTTATATGCGCCCCCCACAACATGATGCAGTTGCGGCGAATTCGCTCTCTTTCGCCGTCTCCCTTTCTAACGCAGGTGTTCAGCCATTTGAACGTGTCTGACACACATGTCCATCAGGACATGTGCCGTTAGTGTGTGAGGAGTATTGCGTGGGCAATACTGTTGTCCATACTCACACCGACGGCAGACAATGGCTGGCGCCAGCAAGAGGGCAGTGGAAAAGTACCCGAAAATCACGCCACCAGAAGATCACGCCACCGGGGTACAGTCCCGACAAAAGGTGGCCAGCCGGCCTATAAAAGGAGCGCCGCCGCACAAGGCGGGGAGTTGAGATACGCGGCTACGAGAGTCAACACGCTGTGAAAAGTAAACAAGAGAGGCTGCGCGTACACAGTGCGAAAATAGGTACGAGGGAAAGCCAAAATTATCAGTGAAAGTACAAGGACACGAAGTGTCCAACTCAATAAAACACAAGGATCACAGGACATCGAGGTCCTGAAATTAGGCGCGAATCGTATATCCTTGCCACGCGTGAATTGTGGCAACAGGCGATATCCGCAAGAAACCAAGCGAAGCGAGCGAGGCTTGGTCTGCGATTAGCCAGAGAGTGAGACACGCGAATCCTGACTCACAAAAGGACGAGGCGTAATCCTTGGGGAACAAGGAAGCCGTTGATCCTGGTGAGTGTCAGGAGTGCTGTACAGAATCTCTGGCGGGCAGACTGAGATCCTGGGCTTGCGTAGCTGGCGGGCGGAGTGCCTGGGGCAGATTCTAGCGCACAGGAGCTCGAAACAAACCTAATCAAGGACACCGAGGTGCATTGAAGCGCCACGGAACGAATAGCCAGTAAGCGATCCGTAAAACCAACAGTGGAATGTGTAATTACAAACCAAACAGTGAAATCAAATAGCTATTTTTAATCTATGAACATTGTGTTATTAATTATTGCAAACGCAATATAAATTTGTTGCTCGGACCCACAGCTCGATTGAGTTTAGCCTAGCGAAAACTCAACCTAGTAAATAGGTACGTTACTCCTACATGCCTGAAAAATGAAATAAGGCCCAACGTAAATATTTAGTTACTGAATAGGAATGTTTTGCTGTTATCAAATGTATTAAAAAGTTTCGTTCCTACATTGAGGGACAGGAATTCGTGGTTATTACAGACCATGCAGCAATACAATATCTGATGCGTCAAATGATTTATCTGGGAGATTAGCGAGATGGTCAATGAAATGAAGAAGTTTCCCATTCATAATCGTACAAAGAAAAGGATCCCAGAATGTTGTGGAAGATACCTTATCACGTCAGAATGAGCCAACAAATGAAGAAGTTCTTGGCATTGGACCAATAATAGATTTAGACTCAGAACATTTTAAATCACCAGAGTATTTGAGTCTAATTGAAAACATTAATTTAAGTCGTTCCAAGTTACCAGACTTGAAAGTAATTGATAATTATGTTTATAAAAGAACCGAGTTCGCCATTGAAGATAAAGCACAATAAGACTTAAGTTGGAAACTCTGGGTTCCATCAGGACTAGTTACCGATGTTTTATATCAAACTCAGCGCATTGTGGGATGAGTAAGACGGTTGAAATACTAAAAAGATAGTTATTCTGGCCACGTATGGTATTATAGTAGATAACATTAAATATTACATTTGTAGCACATTAATTTAACGGCCAACAGTCCAGAGGTCGCTGGTGTGGAGGCGCTTCGTACTGCTTATTTTTCAAGGCCTCGAGGACATGCTGTACTACTTGATGAACTTGCTCTGGTGTACCATGGTGATGCCTGAAGCCAAACTGATAATCAGGAATGTCCCTTTGAAAGCCACTTACTGCCGATAATCTTCCCAGAAAGACTTTTTCAAAATATCGTGGAGAAAGTGGACAGCAAGCTTATCGGTCGATATGTCGAGACAAGATTATCCGGCTTGCCAGGTTTCGGAATCATCGCAATCACAGCGCACTTCCACGGAATGGGAAAGTGGAGTTAAAAAATAGCACCAAGAACATCACTCCCTTCTCTGGGAGGGCCTTAGCAACTCTGCCGTCAATGCCATCATAGCGAGGGGCCTTAGTGGACTTAAGCCTGCGAATTATGATGATTCTTATTGGGATCGGCATTGCGGAGCATATCTGGAAATATTTGCTCTTAATATCAAACAGCAGCTTTCGCAGTTCGTACGCAGCCCGCCTAAGGTCCCTTAGATCCAACGGAATGAGTGAGCGCATATATTGACGACGCATTGCTCTCTTGTACCTTACCAGATCCAAAACCTCTGGTTTTAAAAGAGGCTGAGTTGGTCTGGGAGTCGAACAAGGTAGTTGGCCAAGCATGGAGTATTCCGCCGCCACGTTAATATTACGCAGGAATAACTCCGCTGCGTCGTCAATATCAGCCGGTGAACTCAAGTCCATGTTCAAGTTGACAAGCTGCTCCAACCTCTGCCGGAATCGGGTGATGTTTGCTTTGCGCGCCACAAGACGATACGTCGTTGGGAGCATTCAGAGCTGCAGCCACTCTGTACTCAACGATCAGGGATGTGATCGGAGTTAATCTCAATTCTTTCGGATATACCAAGACAGTCAGACCGAATCCCAGCGTACACAGCAAAGGCAGTTGCTGTTGGTCTATGGTTGCCGTACGAGTAGTGTGTTGCACCTCCCGTGGCAAGTACTTGGAGGTTGGAGTCTCTCACGCAATCCGCAAACGAGTGTCCAACGCTGCACCACAGAGATGGTATTGAGCATTCCAGTCTCCAGCAATCAGAAACTTGGGGCAGCCAAGCTCTTCGAAGAGAAACCTAAAGTCTTCTATTTCCCACACAAAACGTGGTGGACAATAGGCAGCCGCCAAGACTAAATCGCATTGATCACTAAAAACTTTAACGACCGCACATTGTGCCCATGGCCAACTTAATGAAGTCAGCGCATGGTGTTGCAGTGAATATTTTATGATCACTGCTGCTCCGCCACGCATGCGATCCGAAGGATGATTGGCAAGGTGAATATCTTAACCTGGTAGCCTGTAGTGCGATCTGGAGCAGTAGTGAGTCTCGCAGACCAAATTACATCTATTTGATGGCGTTGAATAAATAACTCCAACTCATTGGCTTTAATTGCACAGCCATTAGAGCTCCACACGCCAATGCGCAACCCAATTTGGCTCATCTGTTTGCAAGTGCAGCGTGCAAGAGGCTCATCGTGGCCATTAGTGTCTCTCTCAACTTGTCGAAATTTGACATAAGACTGTCAAAAGGAGCTGGGAGTACTCATGGTACAGATGAGACTGCTTCACTTGCTAAAATTGTTGCAGAGGGGGCTGCTGATGTTGCTGGCGCTGTGGCTGCTGGTGTTGTTGTTGATGTCGTGGTTGTTGCTGCCGTTCTTGCTGTACGAGGTGTGTTCAAGTGTTCAAGTATCGCGAATTTTGGATTTTCGCGGGTTACGTATAATCGAATTTCGATTTTTTTGTAGCGTTATGTTGGTACTCATGTCTCTCACTTATGCCGACAAGCTCGGCCATTTTGAATGTTCACTTAATTGTTGACAGCTGCTTTGCTTGCACGTGTTTTGGATCGTCTTCGATTTTTACCTATTCAAAAAAACATCGTCCTGTCATGGGCCTCTTCAGTTTAGGGAACAAGAAAAGTCACAGGGGGCCAGATCTGGGGAATACGGTGGCTGCGGCATCATTAGTGTGTTGTTTTTGGCCAAAAAGTCGCGCACAAGCAACGATGTGTGAGCTGGGGCGTTATCGTGGTGCAAAAGCCAATTTTTGTTCTTCCACAAATCCGGGCGTTTCTGGCGGATTGCTTCGCGCAAATTGCGCATAACTTGCAGGTAATATTCCTTATTGACCGTTCTACCCTGTGGCAAGAACTCATGATGCACCACGCCCCTGCAATCGAAGAAAACTGTCAGCAAAACGTTCACATTCGACCGAACTTGGCCTTGGTTCGTGCGGCAGCTTCCATTGAGCAAATTTGGGTCGTCGCGGACAGAGTCCAACATCTCATTAGCAATGTTTATGCGATGCTGTTTTTGGTCGCAATTGAGCAATTTTGGTACGAATTTCGCGGCGACCCGTCTCATGCCCATATCTATATCTATATATGTCTATATCTATATATATGTTGGCCAATACCATTTTCTCCACTCCATTAATTTTTTCGTCTGTTGTTGAAGTGCTCGGGCGTCCGGCACGCTCTTCGTCGTTCACATCTTCTCGGCCTTCTGAGAACATTTTGTACCACCGATAAACGTTGCTTCGGTCCAAGGTAGCTTCCCACAATCAACATTCGGAATGCATCCGCGCACTTAATTTCGTTTTTCACACAAAATTTGATACAGGTTCTTTGATCCATTTTTTGAATAGGTAAAAATCGAAGACGATCCAAAACACGTGCAAGCAAAGCAGCTGTCAACAATTAAGTGAACATTCAAAATGGCCGAGCTTGTCGGCATAAGTGAGAGACATGAGTACCAACATAACGCTACAAAAAAATCGCAATTCGATTATACGTAACCCGCGAAAATTCAAAATTCGCGATACTTTTTGAACACACCTCGTATGTGCTGTTGGTGTTGGTGTTGCTGCTGCGGGCGTTGCTTCTGGTGTTGCTGCGAGTGTTTACGTGTGTGCTCTGGATGCTTTAGCATCTGGCGAACTTTGTGAGTGACATCGAGTTTTCTTTTTGTGCTGTTGCTCATGAACCTGCGGTGCCACTTTCTGAACCAATGAAAGTTGTTGTTGCTGCTACTGAGGCTGCTGGCGGTGTTGCTGTTGAGGTTGTTGTTGAGGATGAACCTGCTGCTGACGATAACGCTGTTGCTGTTGCCCAATTTGCCGCAGAGCCTGAGGAATCTGAGGAGCCGTTTAAAGTCTGGCAGCATCAGCATAAGAGAAATTTTCCCTGTGAATGGGTGCCGGGCTTCTTGGGCGCGATTTTTGTAGGTCTTCAGCCGGCCTTCGTGACTGAGCCACAAGCTTCCGCTCCTTGGCAACGCGCTGATAAGCAAGGCATCCCTTCCAGCTTGCTGAATGGTTACCTTCAGCAGTTGGCACATTTCGGGTCAACGTCCAAAGGTTTTTCGCATACCCGACTTGCATGTGCTGAGCCACACTTCACGAAGCGATGCTGCTTTTGGCAGTATTTCATCGTATGACCAAATTCCTGGCAACGGTGGCACTGGGAAATGTCCGTATGGCGGTCAGGGCATTCGACTGAAATGCGCACCTGAGAGATGGAGCGAAGATTGTAAACCTCTTTGTTATTTGCAGCCGGCTCTAACTCCAAATAACACAGATTCAGCTCCTTCTTAGTAACGCGATTTGTGATGGTTTGGACACCACGCACCGCGCGCCCAAGTCTGGCCAGCTCATCTCTGACGCGATAAAATTTCTGCAAGGATGGATAAAACGGGATTCGCTTATCCGTGAACAATCTCTGAATTGCCCTGTAGGCGTCAATACCATTTGGAATTACCCTCACTGTACCAGCACCACTGCATTTTAGCATAAGGCTGTCAGGCGGCGTGACATCATTTAGTGCTTCCAGTAGACCAACAACGTTGGTGATACCCTCAGCAATGAGTGGGGGAGGTTTAGATGGTCTTGTTGGCCGAACTTCAACCGAACTTGTCAGCGGCAGTGCTTTGATTGGGGCCCTCATCGTGAGTAACTTCATTACTAGTAGACGCAGTCAGCGGGACCATCTCTTCCATGTCGGCCGACTCGACGTCTGCGTCAGAATCTGACAGCAGATCCTCGAGCGCTTGTGGCGCTGCACGAGCTCCAGCAGAAGTAGGCGGCACGGCATCCAAGTCAATCTCATCTTCAACTTCTTCGCAATTTTCCTTTTTTTGTTGGCGTTGTTGCAGTTGAAATTGTTGACGTTTATATTGGTGTTATTTTTGGTATTTATGTTAATGTTGTTGTTGGCATTGTTAGTGTTTTGAATGTTTTCGTGGACATTGTTTTTGTTGTTGACGGTGTTGTTGATGATGTAGTTGTTGTAGCTCTTGGAATTGTTAGTATTTGCGTTATTGGCGTTGTTGTTAATGTTGCTCTTACCGCTCGCCAGGCGATACCGCAGATTATAGCGGAGTTCCCTGATCTGCAAGGCAACAGAATGCGAGCACCAAGAAACAGGAGTATTTGGCTCATTGCCGTCAATGGCAAAAACCGGTAATATTGGGCTACTCATAATAATATTTCTATGAGTAAGTCTCATTTAATTATCAGTAGCGGTGGGGGTGTAGTAGTCGTTCAGTAATAATATTTTGTTGGTACAATTCTTGGTCCACTCTAAATTAGTTGTTGGTGATTAGGCAGCCACTCAAGCGAAGAAATATGCAGATAACCGAATAGAATAGAACCACTCAAAACGCAGCACGAAATCGCTGACTCAAGAAGCGCTCAGCAATAAGCGTTTCAATAAGCGCACGGTTCACGCGAGGTCTTGTTGCGGTCAAACTGTTAAGGTTATTGAAGGAAAGAAGTCGTGTACTTAGCAAATTGACAGTGAATAAAATAAAACACGTGATTGTAACTCCAAGGTTACAGTGTGTTTGATATATATATATTATTGTGAAAGTGCGGTAGAGAATAAAAGGTATGTTAGAGCAATTGGTGAAAGAAAAATATTCGATCGAACCAACTCCAACCGTTATAGGCAATTTCCTGGGAAAGAGTATAGACCAGACCTGCCACCACTTCGAGTCAGTTAAAACTCGGTTAATAATTTACACCGAGGGAATGATGTAACCCGACAAGGCTGCAATTAGTTGGCTTTATTCAATCAATTGAGTAACATCGGAAGCGTCGCTAGTCAGCGGGACGGAAGTGCGAAACAGTGTTTAACCCAAGGGAGGATCTTAATAAAAGTTAATCCACGTGAATGATCAGTTCGGCTGCGTTAGGCACGCGCATATTTACAAACACACGTAATTTTTGAGCTAAAGTGCTTTTCAGCTTTTGTGTTTTGTATAAGCGTAAATAAACCGAGCATATAACTTAAGCAGATTATAAAAATTGAACAGATCATAAAATTTGAGCAGATCATAAATCTTCTGATAAATTCAGCTTATTCAACAAGCTCAACTAGTAATTGGCGAAATCCTCTAAATTACTTGAGTGTCTCACATAATCACTAATAGTAAGAAATGTAATCGTTGAAGTTTTTTTCATATTAATATGTTTATTGTCGTATAAATTTATAAATATGTCATTGTAAGAAGAAGTAGTTGATGCATTAATAGTTAACAATACACTGGCTGATATTAAATCAAACGGATAGTAAAATGTAAATTATATATATATGTGTTTCCCAATGTTTTAAATAAATTTCAAACAAGCTCATCTCTGCGTCGACGAACATTGGGCACAAAAAAGATCGCATCGACTTCAAATAAATAAACAAAAAAAAAACAATCAACGTAGAGTGAGTAATGAACTAGCTATAATGTAGGTACATAAACAATTATACCTACTTAGTAAATAAGGGAAACAATATACATGTATAAAAAAAAAACGACTGATCCACAACCAAACCGAACACCGAATTAAGCTAAGGAAGAATATATGAATTTGAAAGCAATTTAAAATGAGGTGCTGAGGAGTAGTATTCGTCTGTCGAGTATCCATGCGAAGTTTTTACAGAATGTGGTAAGATTTGAAGAGTCCGTCCAAGGGATAATGTAACACAATTTATATCATTATCATGGTAGGGTGGGTAGAGAAGAGGGACAACTACCATCTATGTTCCCTCTAATAGGACTAGTTTCTCAGTATAGTTATAGGACGTGTCGGCGTCTCCAATAATTGAGAATTGAATTTCAGTAACCCAAGTTGTTACTTACTTTACAGATTTTGTCTTGACTCTAGAGAAATGAATAAAGTGACTAAGCGGGATGCATATCCCTTTCCGCACATAGATGGCATTGTGAGCCGTTTACCGTTTACCGTTTCTATTGCAAGAAATAGCTTTAGGTTTACGAATTATCTTACTATTAACATTAGTAAATGGAACTTTTGCATGATAGAAATTACATACTCTGGGTTTTTCATCTGGGAGGTCAAATAAGAACAATAAGAACAGGTGCCTACCACAGTAAAATAAGTACGCCAATTTGTGGGATTATCGGGTTGGTACCGACGATTCGTGGAAAACTACGATTCTGTCCCTTTTGCATTTACAGAGTTGTTAACCAAGAATAAAGGTTTAGAGTGGAATGAGAAGGCTCAACAGTCTTTTGAAACTTTAAAATCTTGTTTAAAGAATTCCCAATATTAATAACTTAGCTCAAGAGAGAGAGAGAGAGGAGACAACACGGAATTACCAATTGCCTACATGTCTGAAAAATTAAATAAGGCCCAACGTAACTATTCGGTTACTGAGTTGGAATGTTTTGCTGTTATCAAGGGTATTAAAAAGTTTCGTTCCTACATTGAGGGACAGGAATTCGTGGTTATTACAGACCATGCAGCATTACAATGGCTGATGCGTCAAAAAGATTTATCTGGAAGATTAGCGAGGTGGTCAATGAAATTAAGGAGTTTCACTTTCACAATCATGCATAGAAAGGGATCTCAGAACGTTGTGGCAGATACCTTATCTCGTCAGAATGACCCAACAAATGAAGAAGTTCTTGGCATTGGACCAATAATAGATTTAGACTCAGAACATTTTAAATCACCAGAGTATTTGAGTCTAATTGAAAACATTAATTTAAATCGTTCCAAGTTACCAGACCTGAAGGTAATTGATAATTATGTTTATAAAAGCACCGAGTTCGCCATTGAAGATAAAGCACAATAAGACTTAAGTTGGAAACTCTGGGTTCCATCAGGACTAGTTACCGATGTTTTATATCAAGCTCATGACGCACCAAACTCAGCGCATTGTGGGATGAGTAAGACGGTTGAAATACTAAAAAGATACTTATGATGGCCACTTATGGTATTATAATCAATAACATTAAATATTACATTTTACCACATTAATTTAACGCCCAACAGTCCAGAGGTCGCTCGTGTGGAGGCGCTTCAACCTCCTGCGCGTTGTATTTGAGCCAGGTGAGCAAGCCAAAGGGTTGACGTGGTTATGCAACCGGTCATTATACCGACTCGTATGTCGGTTTATTTGTTGTGTGACTGTCGGTAGAGCGAAGTCATTGTGCTGCGTCCTGTTACTCACGTATGGTTCAGCACCAGAGATGTCTCTGAGCACCTTGTTCTGCAAGACTTGAATTTGGTTTATCCAAGATTTTGCAGCTGTGCCCCAAAATGGAATCCCTTATGTCCATGTGGGTACGATGATGCTCCTGTACACCAGCAGCTTGTTGCTCAAGCTGAGTTTGCTAGATGGCCTCAGCAACCAGTTGAGTTTCGTTTTTTTATCTACGCGCTGCTGCCGCGATATGGATGTGTTTGCGCCAGGTAAGTTTCCTGTCCAGATACATACCCAGGTAGCGAACATGGTTCTCCTGTGGTATGACCATGTTGTTGAGTCGAACAGTTGGACAGTTACCATTCCTGGGCGCAAACGTGCAGTGCTGAGACTTGCTCCCGTTGGCGCAGATGTTCCACCGCTTGGCCTAAGTACTAAGGCCATTCATGAACCTCTGCATAACCGCAGCTGCTATCCAAGGAGTGGTGGAGTTAGCAAGGAACAGTGTCATCCGCGTATGTGGCAAGCAGCGTGCTTCCGGCTACTGGGATCGGCAAGTCCGCGGTGTACAATGTGTACAAGGCAGGTCCAAGGACACTACCCTGCGGGACACCAGCTCTAATGCGGCGGATGTTTGATCGCTCGCCCTTAAATTCGACCATAAAAACCGGACAAGTAGGTAAGACCTGAGCAGTAAATATTGCGTCGATGGTAGCCTTACCTGAAGCCAAACTGATGATCAGGAATGGCCCTCTGGAATCCACTAACTACTGACAATCTTCCCAGAAATAATTTTTCAAATATCTTTGAGAAAGTGGACAGCAAGCTTATCGGTCGATATGACGAGACAAGATTATCCGGCTTGCCAGGTTTCGGAATCATCGCAATCACAGCGCACTTCCACGGAATGGGAAAGTGGAGTTAAAAGGTAGCACCAAGAACATCACTCCCTTCTCTGGGAGGGCCTTAGCAACTCTGCCGTCAATGCCATCATAGCCAGGAGACTTAAGCCTGCGAATCTGTAAGCGGACCTCACCAGGGGCGATAGGTGTGATCGGCTGGTCAAGAACGAGGTCTGCATTTAAAAATGTTTAAGTATCCTGTACCTGGCTGGGTGATGCAAGTGCAAAAGGCGTGAAGCGACCTTCTAGCTCATCCGCAAACACCGATGCAATCTCTGCATCCGATCGCCACCAAGTGTTGTCCGGCCGCATAATGGGGATCCGCCTGAGTGGCTGCCGCTTGGCACAACGCGTTGCCTTCCACAAAATTGAATCCGTGATTCTTATTGGGATCGGCATTGGGGAGCATATCCTGGAAATATTTGCTCATAATGTCAAACAGCTGCTTTCGCAGTGCGTACGTGCCCGCCTAAAGTCCCTTAGATCGAACGGATTGCGTGAGCGCATATATTGACGACGTAGTGCTCTCTTGTACCTTACCAGATCCAAAACCTCTGGTTTTAAAAGAGGCTGAGTTGGTCTGGGAGGCGAACAAGGTAGTTGGCCAAGCATGGAGTATTCCGCCGGCACGTTAATATTACGCAGGAATAACGCCGCTGTGTCGTCAATATCAGCCGGTGAACTCAGCTCCATGTTCAAGTTGACAAGCTGCTCCAACCTCTGCCGGAATCGGGTGGTGTTCGACTTGCGCGGCAGAAGACGTATCTTGGGGGCATTCAGAGCTGCAGCCATTCTGTACTTAACGATCAAAGGGATGTGCTCGGAGTTCAATTCTTTCGGATATACCAAGACAGTCAGACCGGATCCCAGCGTACACAGCAAAGTCGATTGCTATTGGTCTATGGTTGCCGTATGAGTAGTGTGTTGCACCTCCCGTGGCAAGTACTTGGAGGTTGGAGTCTCTCACCGCAAGCTGGGAGTACTCATGGTACAGATGAGGCTGCTGCACTTGCTGAAATTGATGCAGAGGAGACTGCTAATTTTGCTGGCGTTGTGGCTGCTGGTGTTGTTGTTGATGTCGTGGTTATTGCTGCCGTTCTTGCTGTATGTGCTGTTGCTGTTGGTGTTGCTGCTGCGGGCGTTGCTTCTTCTCGTATTGCTGCGAGTGTTTCTGTTGTTGTCGGGTGTGCTCGGGATGCTTAAGCATCTGGCGAGCTTTGTGACGTCGAGTTTTCTTTTTGTGCTGTTGCTTCGGAACCTACGGTGCATTTTTCTGAACCGATGAAAGTTGTTGTTGCTGCTGCTGAGGCTGCCCGCAGTGGTGCTGTTGAGGTTGTTGTTGACGATGAATCTGCTGCTGACGATGACGCTGTTGCTGTTGCTCAAGTTGCTGCAGAGCCTGAGGAGCCGTTTGAAGTCTGGCAGCATCAGCATAAGAGAAATGTTCCCTGCGAATGGGTGCCGGGCTTCTTGGGCGCGATGTTTGTAGGTCTTCAGCCGGTCCTCGTGACTGAGCCACAAGCTTCCGCTCCTTGGCAACGCGCTGATAAGCAAGGCATCCCTTCCAGCTTGCTGGATGGTTACCACCGCAGTTAGCATATTTAGGGTCAGCGTCCAACAGTTTTTCACACACCTGACTTGCATGTGCTGAGCCACACTTCACGCAGCGATGCTGCTTTTGGCAGTATTTCATCGTATGACCAAATTCCTGGCAACGGTGGCACTGGGGAATGTCCGTATGGCGGTCAGGGCATTCTACTGAAATGCACACCTGAGAGATGGATCGAAGATTGTAAACCTCTTTGTTATTTGCAGCCGGCTCCAACTCCGAATATCATAGATTCTGCAATGAGCAATGAGTGGGGAGGTTTAGATGGTCTTGTTGGCCGAACTTCAACAGAGTCAAAATTTGGTGCGTTTTTTAGGGAACAATTGCGTCTCTCAGCGGCAGTGCTTAGATTGGGGTCCTCATCGTGAGTAACTTCATTACTATTAAACGCAGTCAGCGGGACTATCTCTTCCATGTCGACCGAATCGATGTCTGCTTCAGAAGTAGGCGGCACTGCATCCAAGTCAATCTCATCTTCAATTATCGCAATTTTCCTTCTTTTGTTGACGTTGTTGCAATTGAAATTGTTGACGTTGATTGTTATTTTTGGTGTTTTTGTTAGTGTTGTTGTTGGCATTGTTGGTGTTTTTAATGTTTTTGTGGACATTGTTTTTGTTGTTGACGGTGTTCTTGTTGATTTAATTGTTGTAGCTCTTGGAATGGTTAGTATTTGCGTTATTGGCGTTGTTGTTATAGTTGCTGTTACCGCTCGACAGGCGAGACCGCAGATTATAGCGGAGTTTGCTAGTCTGCATGGCAACAGAAGGCGAGCACCAACGAACAGTAGTATTTGGCGGATCGCCGTCCAAGCACACGCACTCTAGCAGAGTGATGGGATGCGACGCGAAAATCGATTGCTTGAGTACAACACAAAAAAATAAATGAAAAACTAAATAGAAATAAAATTCTTCTCATTTGTTTCTCGCTACGAAAATTATAGTGTGAGGTCCCTATCCTCGTGCAAAAATCGGTAATATTGGGCTATTCATAATTGTGGACCACTTTACCAAGTTTCATTTTCTGTGTCCGCTGAAGAAATTCACGCCACCGAAAATTTGTGATTATCTTGAAGGATCACTCTTTTACACTTTTGGAGTAACAGAAGTTATCCTGACAGATAATGGATCACAATTTAAATCTAGTATTTTTCAACACCCCGGACTTGCCGATCCCAGTAGCCAGAACTCCACCACTCCTTGGAGAGCAGCTGCGGTTACGCAGAGGTTCTTGGATGGCTTTAGTACTTGGGCCAATCGGTGGAACGTCAGCGTTAACGGGAGCAAGTCTCAGCACTGCACGTTTGCGCTCAGGAATGGTAACATGTCCAACTGTTCGACTCAACAACGTGGTCATACCTCAGGAGAACCATGTTCGCTACCTGGGTATGTATCTGGACAGGAAACTTACCTGGCGCAAACACACCCATACCACGGCGGCAGCGTGTAGATCAAAAAAACGAAGCTCAATTGGTTGCTGGGGTCATCTAGCAAACTCAGCTTGAGCAACAAGCTGCTGGTGTACAGCAGCATCATCCTAGCCACATGGACATATGGTTTCATTTTGGGGCACATATGCAAAATCTTGGATAAACCAAATTCAAGTCTTGCAGAACAAGGTGCTCAGAGACATCTCTGGTGCTCCACCATACGTGAGTAACAGGACGATGCACAACGACTTCGTGACCCACAGTCACACAACAAATTAACCGACATACGAGTCGGTATAAGGACCGGTTGCATAACCACGTCAACCCTTTGGCTTGCACACTTGGGTCAAATACAACGCGCATGGGGTTCAACCGCCTCAACACCAGCGACCTATGGACTTTTGGGCGTTAAATTAATGTGCTACGAATGTAATAATTAATGTTATTTATTATCTGCTAAAACCAGTTCTTTGTTTATGTTATAGATTTTAATGCATTGCTATTTTTCATTCATACCTTCACAAATCGATGTTTTATAGCCTTTCAATAGGTTGATTAATGTTTAAATAAATAGCTACATAAAAAAAAAAAAGAAAAGTTTTTACAGAATGTGGTACGATTTTAAGAGTCCTCCAAAGGGATAATGTAATAAATTGATGTCATTATCATGGTAGGGTGGAGTAGAGAATACCACCTATGTTCCCTATAATAGGACTAGTGTCTCAGTATAGTTATAGGACGTGTCGGCTTCTGCAATAATTGATAATTGAATTTGAGAAACCCAAGTTTTTACTTATTTTGTAAACGCGCACTAATTAAATGTGGCAGAGTACGTCCGTATTGCTTGAGTGAGAAAGAACCGCGACAATCTGGCAAGCTGAGACAAGCATAGCGAGAGTGCGCATCTCGAGCTCAACAATACACCGGTAGTTCCATCAGCCAATCATTAGTAAAGACAACATAAGTTATCCTAAGAAAATAGCGTATATAAAAAGAAATAATACTCTGGTAAACTACAAAGTATGAAAACTATCTTTCGCACCAACTTTTTTTCCAACTGCGATAGCTGCTGTCTGGCCCTTCATTCTATCACAATCGAACTCACAATCTCCTCTTGAAAATGAGAGCGCTGCTAACGCAGGCTGCTGCAGCTCAAACTACACTAACACAAAGGGGATATATAATTAAGACTAACAATAAGCTATTTATATTAAGGCTCCAAACTCAAGCATATAAACAATGCATAATCAATTAAAATGTCTTTTAATTAGATGATATTTTAAATTAATTTCTAATCGACAATTGATTCAACATAGATAAATGTTATTTATTGAAGACTTACATTATTAACATTATTTTATATTTTTAGACTTTTAGAGAACGCAAGGAGCTGGAGTATACAGCTAGCACGGGGTTCTTCGTATCAATTGTTGTGACACAGTGGTGCGACTTAATAATCTGTAAGACTCGCCGAAATTCCATAATTCATCAGAAAATGCGTAACCACGTGTTGAATTTTTCTTTGGTTTTTGAAACAATTGTCGCCTGTATAATATGCTATATGCCAGGAATGAAAAAGGCCCTACGCATGTACCCTGTAAAGTAAGTTTTTAAATATACTAAACTAAACTATTATATAATGAAACATTTTTCATAGATTTATCTGGTGGACATATACTCTACCTTTTGGTATACTTATTATTTTATTCGATGAGGGGCGTCGCTATTTTATTCGACGAAGTCCAGGAGGATGGATAGAGCAAGAAACATATTATTAGTTACATTTGGCATAAAGAAAAATTTTATAGAATATTCATAGTTTTATGATTTCCATTCAAAATTATCTATAACAAATTATGAATTAGCAATAAATATTTGAGGGGGAGAATATTCCCTAGATTGATTGTTAAAATTTAACACTACCTTAAATACGAAATCAGTCTGTCTCTAAATTATTCTATAGTCATTATTTGATTTGCTTGACTACAGATGCACGCTCTTAAAGATCAGTCAAATATAATGAGTTCAATTCTTACATTAATACAAAATAAACAATATAGTTTATCATATAATAACTATCATTTTGTCAGATTGTCCACATCCGAAGTATATGAAACTTGTCCGACTCATTTTTGCTTGTTTTAGTTCTGAGCCGGCACAATTGTACCAGCGAATGATAGTAGCCGATCATTATCTATCTATATTTAAATTTCTTACTCTATTTTAGCAAGATGTTAAAAATTAATTAAGTGTTCACTACAATAAATAAAAAAGTGAAAACAGTATGTATGTAAACGGAACTATAGGGCGATTATTGTGAGGCTAAATGCAAATGTAATTAAATTTGATAAAGTATTGCCTTTGCTGGGGACGATCCTGTCCTGATAGCGGATGATACCATATTTTAAACAACTCAGCAATATCCTTAAAGAAATAATTAATCTCTATTGAATATATGAACGAGTCTATGTCCATATAGTTATATGAGACTTTGAATGAAAATCATACATTTGATATTTATGTAATTGTACAAAAATAAAACCTAAATACAATGGCTTATCATAAATATTTCGAAGCTTATTCATATGAATAGCATAAACGCATACACAATTATTGGGCGGAACTATGAAAACTTGCTCTCGCGCCAACCTTTTTTCCATTTGTGGTTTCTCACCAAGTTAACAGTTTACCGTATTTACATTATTCAATGTTCTCGGCTTGAGACACAGTCCTACAGTTGAAATTGAAAAATCAGCCAAAAGCCAAAGAAACCCAAGTGAAAATTTTTTTTCCGTTGATCGTTGAAATCACGTTAAATTAAATCCACACAAATACAACTGCGATAGCTGCCATCTGGCACTTCATTCTATCACAAAGATTACTTTTTATATGCCTAACTCACAATCTACTGACTGATCGGCACCTTCTGATTCTAATCCATAACAGTACTGACTGATCGGCACCTTCTGATTCCAATCCATCCGTAGCCTTCAAATTGTGGGAGATATGTGGCCTTCTCGATTTGCGACTATCGATTTTATTGATTTCCTAGCCCTCTGGTGGACGCATCACTCAAATTTTTACACTTTTTCTAATGCGGGCACAGAACAGTATATTTTCCATGTTTCAAGCTCTATGTCTGAGTGTATCGAAAAAAGTTGCGTTCATACAAACGGACAGACAGACAGAAATGAACAAAGCAAAGTGCATTGGGGTTAATCAGTTCTGGGTGTATACCCGATAACGGCAAGGCATTCCAAAGAAAAATAAATAGATAAAAGATTTTCGATATAATTTTTATAAGTCAGTTGTACGCTGCAGACAGCGTAGATACACAACAAATAAAATACACCCAAACCATGGGTTGCGATCAGAAATATGTTCACACCATCTGTCGAGCGGCCTGAAATTAGCAGATAGTAGCAGCGTCGTAAATAAGATCATTTAAGACATGGTATCTGTACACGCATAGATAACTATTGATTGTTTATGTCAACCCGAAAATAGCATAACTAGTCCTAAGCAAACATTATCGTCTAAAAATTCTGTATATAAACCATGCATTTTTTTCAATAAATGCAGTGTCTTTTAGAGTCTTAGTATATTCATACAAGTCTACTCATTCGTTTCTACCATCGCACTTACTGTGCGCAACGAAGTACCTCCCTCTCCGTAAGTTCAACTAGTTACAAGTGCTCGTTGCGACGCCTTTTAGTAGTCACTTTTTGTGCTTCGCTTAAAATATACACAAACATGTTGTTGACCCCGACATGATTTTTCTGCAGTTGTCAACTAGGCGACACAATGATAACCAAGTTCCAAAAAAAAAATTCACATTTGAAGTTTTTAAAAAGCCGACAATCAAAAGGATCCCTGCCATCTCCAAACACAGTTCACTATATCGGTGTTAGTGAAACCATCTGAAGTTGTCAACTAGGCGGCATATCAGGATAAAGTGTGATCTCGTTAGTTGAACGACCACAGCACTTAAAACAAAGTGCATCAAGTGACAAAAATAAAAACTGATTAAGAAACAGATATACCAATAGATATCTGTAAAAGACCAACAAGCGACAAAAATCAGTCAAAATGATATCAGAAAAAGGAACCATCGATGAGTTACTTGATGTCCAGCAAGATATTGGCAATGAGAATGTACGGCTGATATCTAATTATAAAAAGGATTCCGCTGAGAGAAAGTCTCAGACCGGCTATCACAAAATTAAAGCAGATTCTCTCAATGAGAGATGGAATATCGGCCAAGAAAATGACGAAGTCATAAGAAAAACTGGCGAGCTACCGAACAATTATGAATACTTCACCTACTATGAGAACATACGAACAACAGCTTTGAAGTACTTAGAGGTAATCAAAAATGACGCTGAAACAATAAATCAAACCACAAGCAAGAAGCT
Organism: Drosophila paucipuncta; assembly: GCA_035043875.1. Lineage (NCBI taxonomy): Eukaryota > Metazoa > Arthropoda > Insecta > Diptera > Drosophilidae > Drosophila > Drosophila paucipuncta. The sequence continues at coordinate 19,663 of JAWNMP010000025.1, read as the reverse complement.
TGAGATTGGCGATGGACAGCGTCAACAATCAACCATAGAACCCAAGGTGATTGTGTTGTGCCGGCGACAAAGGGCAATGATCCCATCACTACACCGCACATTGCACCAAAGCACCCCTATTGAGCAGGCAGCATTAGAGCTCATAAGGAATCTATGGACACATATTCAAGAGGTCAATTTTCGGCTGCATAAAGAAGTTGAAAACCCAGAAGAAAATGGATATGATACAAAGGAGTATCTACAGGTAGATGATGTACAAATGGCACTACCTTCAAAAAGCAATAGGCAGTCCACCAATGACATAAACTTCGCTCGCATAACCATCCCCAAATTTGATGGGGATATATTAAAATGGGCACAATTCTTTGATATGTTTGTGTCCATGGTACACGAAAACAACATGCTATCAATTCAAAAAATGTGGTATCTAAAAACCAGCATGATCGGTGAGGCAGAAAGACTAATACGCCAATTAAGCTGGACAGCAAAAATAAAACGCTGTGTGAGCAATCATTAAGCAATTCGAAGCAAATACAAAAACTGGACACCATCCTCCATTTTCTTGAACAACGAGTTCGTGTTTTAGCTAGCGGAAGCAAGACACACAGCAAACAGCTGCTCTCCAAGCAGTGGTAGAGTTAGCAATGAACACAGTGTCATCCGCGTATGTGGCAAGCAGCGTGTTTCTGGCTACTGGTATCGGCAAGTCCGCGGTGTACAATGTGAACAAGGCAGGTCCAAGGACACTACCCTGCGGTACACCAGCTCCAATGCGGCGGATGTTTGATCCCTCACCCCTAGCTTCAACCATAAAAGAACGGCCAAGCAGGTAAGACCTGAGCAGTAAATACTGCGCCGATGGTAGCAGAGACTTAAGCTTAAAAAGCAGGCCATCATGCCATACGCGATCAAATGCTTGCTGGATATCCAGGAACACGGCAGAGCTGTACTGCTTATTTTCCAAGGAGGACGTGCTGTACTACTCGATGAACTTGCTCTGGTGTACCGTGGTGATGCCTGAAGCCAAACTGATGATCAGGAATGGCCCTCTGAAAGCCTCTAACTGCCGACAATCTTCCAAGAAATATTTTTCAAATATTTTGGAGAAAGTGGTCAGCAAGCTTATCGATCGATATGACGAGACAAGATTATCTGGCTTGCCAGGTTTCGGTATCATCGCAATCAGAGTGCACTTCCACGGAGTGGGGAAGTGGTGGATGCGAACCATGGAGTTAAAAAGTAGCACCAAGAACAATACTCCCTTCTCTGGGAGGGCCTTAGCAACTCTGCCGTCAACGCCATCATAGCCAGGGGCCTTAGTGGACTTAGTGGACGAATCTGTTAGCGGACCTCAGTAGGGGCGATAGGGGTGATCGGTTGTATAGGATCTAGATCTGCATTTAAAAATGCTTCAGTGTCCTGTACCTGGCTGGGCGATGCAAATTCAAAAGGCGTGAGGCGACCTTCCAGCTCATCCGCAAACGCCGATGCAATCTCTGCATCCGGTCGACACCAAGTATTGTCGGGTCGCATAATGGGGATCCGCCTGAGTGGCTGCCGCTTGACACAACGCGTTGCCTTCCACAAATTGAATCCATGATTCATATTGGGATCAGCATTGCGGAGCATATCTTGGAAACAATTGCTCTTAGTGACAAACAGCAGTTTTCGCAGCTCGTACGCAGCCCGCCTAAAAGTGCCTTAGATCCAACGGATTGCGTGAGCGCATATATTGACGACGCAGTGCTCTCTTGTGTCTTACCAGATCCAAAATCTCTGGTTTTAAAAGAGGCTGGGCTGGACTGGGAGGCGAACAAGGTAGTTGGCCAAGCATGGAGTATTCCGCTGCCAGTTCTGGCGAGCTACCGAACAATCATGAATACTTCACCTACTATGAGGACATAAGAACAACAGCTCTAAAGTACTTAGAAGTAACCAAAAACGACGCTGAAACCATAAATCAAACAAAAAGCAAGTAGCTTGAGATTGGCGATGGACAGCGTCAACAATCAACCTTAGGACCCAAGGTGATTGTGTTGTGCCGGCGACAAAGGGCAATGATCGCATCACTACATCGCACATTGCACCAAAGCACCCCTATTGAGCACGCAGCATTAGAGCTCATAAGGAATCTATGGACACAAATTCAAGAGGTCCATTTTCGGCTGTATGAAGAAGTTGAAAATCCAGAAGAAAATGGATATGATACAAAGGAGTATCTACAGGCAGAAGAAGATGTACAAAGGGCACTAGCTTCAAAAGACAATAAGCAGTGCAACAATGACATAAACTTGCCTCGCATAACCATCCCCAAATTTGATGGGGATATATTAAAATGGACACAATTCTTTGATATGTTTGTGTCCATGGTACAAAAACAACATGCTATCAATTCAAAAAATGTGGTATTTAAAAACCAGCGTGATCGGTGAGGCAGAAAGACTAATACGCCAAATAAGCTGGACAGCACAAATAAAACGCTGTACGAGCAATCATTAAGCAACTCGAAGCAAATACAGAAACTGGACACCATGCTCCAGTTTCTTGAACAACGAGTTCGTGTTTTAGCTAGCGGAAGCAAAACACACAGCAATGCCAAAAGGGATTCGATGGGAGCAACTTGTGCATCCTCCTACAAGGAAGAATTGCCTCTATTGCAAGAAGTCTGATCATATCATAGACAACCGCTGACTGAAATTGATTCAACTGCCTCAAAGGAGATCACATGGCAAAGGTTTGCCCAAGTCGTTTTAAATGCTTCAAGTGCCAAAAAAGACACAACACGCTGCTGTATTTGGAAAATTCTTCAATGGAGCAGCAAAATCCAATTGTAGCATCAGCAAGTGGCAAAAATATAAATCTACTTGCAACAGCAAAGGTAATTGTCCAAGGAAATAATGGACAACAAGCGCCTTTCAAGGCTTTGCTGGATTCTGGATCACAGATTAACGTAATATCAGAACGACTCGCCTCTTTATTATCTTTAAAACGACACGATTCCACACTACGAATTGAAGGCATCGGTAGACAGCAAAAGACAAGCAGAGCTCGTGTAAATCTGTTGGTAAAATCATTATACAACGACTTTACATTGCGGATCGAAGCATTTATTCTACCGCACATTATTACGGATCAGCCAGCCCAAAGCACAAATAATAAAGATTGGAACATACCAGCAACCTTACCGTTGGCAGATCCCCAATTCAACAAACCTGGCAAAATCGACCTGCTTATCGGTGCGGAACACTATTACGCACTATTGCTCCCACCCCAACACAAAATACCCTCTGGTCCAATCATGCAAAAGACCAAGTTGGGATGGGTTGTGGCTGGAAAAGTAAAAGAATCAAAGACGTCAGCATCCATTTGTGCAGTAGCTACAGGAGACGAAACAAATACCATAATGGAGCGATTCTGGACCCTAGACAACTTTGAAACAATAAAAAGGCATCGTACACCAACTGAAAAGGAGTGCGAGAGCCATTTCATTGAGAACTTGCAGACTGCTGCAGATGGGAGATTTATCGTAAAATTGCCGTTTGCTGAACAGCCCTCATTGGCGACTGCAGAAAAAATATTGCTCGCACTAGAAAGAAACACACATTCAAAAATCTGGAAGGCATATGCGGACTTCATGACCGAATATGAACAATTGGTTCATATGAAAGCTGTCCCTCAAAACTCCTTCCAACAAACCATTATTTCATCCCTCATCATTGTGTGCTGAAACCTGACAGCAGCACCACAAAGCTAGGAGTAGTCTTCGATTCATAATGTAAGACATTGACAGGAAAATCATTAAACGACATATTGCAAGTATGACCCACGGTGATAACTTTTTACCGTGGGTTATACTTACAATATGTCGTTTCTGCCATGTCAATTCTACTGAAATTGGATAAACCCTGAACACCAATTTAATCAAATGATAGTTTGGAGACAAAAACCCAAAAATACTATCGGTTAAAAACGGTCACATATGGAAGAGAATCGGCTCCGTTTTTGGCAACTAAGTGTCTAATCACTTAGCCTCACTTCATTTAATCAGATCACCATTATGATCCTCTGCCTTCTACGTAGACGATTGCCTCACAGGAGCAGACTCGATATAGGAAGCAATCCAAATTCGAAAGGAGTTGGTGCAAATACTGCTCCCCAACGGATTCAAATTACGCAAATGGTGCTCAAACAATGAACAAAGGAATTCCCAAGGAGGACATAGTAAGCGATCTTAAGCTTGACGAAACATTGGGCCTTATTTTTATGCCAAAAAGGGACCAACTTTGCGGCCGCACACAAAGCAGCACAGCAAAAAGGATTACAAAACGTTTAATTTGCTCGGAGCTGGCAAATATCTTTGACTTTCTATGACTGTTCGCTCCAGTCGTGGTATAAGCAAACATTTTATGCAACGACTCTGGGAATCAAAACTCGACTGGGACGACGAATTACCTGCAGAATCTTCAGAACGAGTGGAAGGACTATAGAAAGGACTTGCAAACTCGATGCAAATTCCAAGGCCCACTTACGATGGAAATACTCCAGTCACGAAGGAATTGCACATATTTGTGGATGCCTTCAGAGAAGGCATATGGCGCAGAAATATATGTACGCGCAACGTACAAAAACAAGCAAATATCTGTGCGTTTACTATGCTCAAAGTCTCGAGTAGCTCCAACCGCAAAACAGTCACTACCTCGTCTAGAACTATGTGCTGCATTATTGGCAGCTGAGCTAGCGGACAGAATAATACACGATCTCAACCTTGACTCCACCACTGTGCCAGGATACTTTTGGTCGGATTCTACCGTTGTTTTTCATGGATCAATGCACCGTCTTCCACATATAATGCGTTTGTGGCCAACCGAAGTGACAAGTCAAAATAATTGGCGGTATGTAGCGTCTGCCAACTACGCAGTAGATGTGCTCTCAAGAGGAATATCCGCACGAAAGTTACACGAGCACAGTATATGGCCTCTGTGGACCACTCTTTTTGCATGGCACTTGTAGTAGTCAATTAATAGTAATATTTTCTCTGTACAATTTGGTCCACTCTAAATTAGTCGTTGTTGATTAGACGGTTGTTCAAACGAAGAGATAAGCAGATGACCGACGAGAAGAGAACCACTCAAAACGCAGCACGAAATTGCTCAATCAAGAAGCGCTCAGCAAAAAGCGTTGCAATAAGCGTAAGGTTCAAGCGAGGTCTTGTCGCGGTCAAACCCTCAAGGTTATTGAAACAAATAAGTCGTGTATTTGCGAATCGACCAGCATAGAAAGACATTGTGTAAAAAAACACATGATGGTAACTTCCAGAGTTAAAGTGCATCACAAATAGATATATTATTGTGAAAGTGCGGTGGATAATAAAAAGGTATGTGCTGAAATTGGTGAAAGAAAATATTCGAACCAATTTTAACCTTTATAGGCCATTCTTGGGCAAAGAGTATGGACCTGACCTGCCACCAGTTTGAGCCAGCTGCACGCCTTCATATTTAACACCGCGGGAGTGATTCACCCCGACGAGGTTATAACTAGTCAACCTTCTTCATTGCATCGACCAGAAGCGTCGCTAGTCAGCGGGACGGAAGTGAGGAAGTGTGCTTAATCCAAGAGGACAACTTCATCCTCCGGATCCCGACTTAGCGCATATTCGCTATATGGAAATCAAGTAATTCCGAATTTATTATCAGCTAGTGCCAGATTACCTTAAAAGTTAATCAATGAAGACGTGAATGATCAGTCCGCTGTGTGGTGCACGCACCTACTTACAAACACAAGTAATTTTTTTTTTGTGCTAAAGTGCTTATCAGCTTTTGTGTTTTGTAAAAGCGTGGATGACCAGACCATAAAGTTTGAACCGGTCACATGCTAATAAAATTCAGCGTATTTAAACAAGCGCAACTCGTAATTGGCGAAAGGCCCTAAATTACTTTGAATGTATCTAAATAATTAATTGTAAGAAATATTACTATTGAAGTTTTTTTATTATTAATATGGTTGAATAATTTTATAAATATGTCATGAAAAAAAAGAGTAATAGTAGGTGATACATTAATATTTAACAATACACTGGCTGGTATTAAATCAAACGGATAGTCAAATGTAAATTATATACATATATGTGTTTTATAATTTTGTAAATAATTCTTTAAACAGCTTCATCTCGCGTCGACCAACATTGGGCCCAACGATCGCATCGACTTCAGAAATTAAATAAACCAAAACGTAGAGTGAGTAATGAAATAGCTATAATGTAGGTACATAAACAATTAGATATGTATGACCTACTTAGTAAATAAGGAAAACCATATATATATACAAAAAAAGGAGATGATCCACAGCAAATACGCCAAGTGATACTTGTTATCTAAAAAAAAAATGTATTCCATATATATATAAGCCTTAAATATAAGTAAAGCATTCGAAGGTTGAATTTGAGCATGAAGCTACATGGCAATGCTAAACAAAAAAAAAATAGAATTTAAATTTAACAATGATAATAATTAATTAAGAAAAAAAGAAAATGTACTCATAGATTATAACTCAATTAGATAATAGAAAATAGAATTAAGAGTAATGTTCACAACATACAAAATTAAGTTAAGAGAGAATACATGAAATTACAAGCCATTTAAAATGAGGAGTTAAAGAGTAGAATTCGTCTGTCGGGTATCCATGCTAGGTTTTTACAGGATGTGGTAGGATTTTAAGAGCCCGTCCAAGGGACAATGTATCAAAATTTATATCATTATCATGGTAGGGTGGGTAAAGAAGTGTCTCGGTATAGTTATGGGACGTGTCGGCGTCACCCATAAGATGATAATTAAAGTTCATAACACAAGTGGTTACTTGATTTTGTAAACGCGCACTAATTAAATGTGGCAGAGTACATCCGTGTTGATTGAGTGAGAAAGAACACCGACAATACGGTGACCTAGTACGAGCATAGCGAGAGTGCGCACCTCAAGCTCAACAATACACCGGTCACTTAAATTGGCAAGTTCATCAGCCTATCCTAAAGAATATAGCTTAAGCAAAAAGAAATAATACCCTGGTACTACTACACATTTTGGCGCCCAACATGAGGGGCAGCAGCTTACTAGTAGATTCTAGACCACATTAATAGAGTAATACTTTTAGAGTTGGATATCTTTAGAAAAAATTAGAAATTTTGCTTGGTTCCCCAGCTCATCCATTGATCCAACCAAATAACTTACTTCAATTTTTGTTTCCCAATTTTCATAAGTCATGACATACCGATTCACGACTTGAATCTGTTTTAGGATTTCGCAACTACAATTCTCCAATTGGATTGGTTGACCAAAACAGACTCATAGTAATGAACTGCGTATTTATAGTGACTAAGTGATAAAATATCTTTGATTACAAGTATAGAGGATTATTTTGGATACTTCGATTTCAATTCTGTATAATGGGATTGATCGACCAGGATAAACCAACATTTACAAATAAAGTATTTTGAATTATTTAGAATTACGATATATCTACGCTGTTGCTATTATCGTCTAATAATTCAAGTGCCCAAATCAAATCGGCAATAGATATATTTTAATAAAATAGATAAACTAACTGAGACCTAGTTTTAAAAAAATGTTTTAAAAATTTTAGCATGTGAGAAAGACAGACAATATAATAATCAAAAATAGCTATCGCAATTATTAGGATTTAATCATTTATACATTTTTTTTGTTCTTAATATCAATACGTTATTATATTATTTATATCTTCTAAATAATCATGGCTGTAAGACGTAGCCAAGAAGATATTACAGTTGCTTTAGGAACAGCTGACCCTTTTTGCGGTATTTGCTACGAAGTTTTGAACGAAATAGAACTTATAGCAAACACCCCATATTGTGACAAAACAGGACATAAATTCGATGATTGCGTAGGGCCGCGAAAAATCTTTTGCTACGGATGCGGTGCGAGAGATACCTACAAGCCCCAATGTGGCAAATGTAATACCTCGGGAAACCGACAGAGGGATGTGTCATACAACAACAAACAGACACATCCTTAAGAGCTACTGATTTAACAAATTCGATAAAAACTAGTACCAGTAATATAGATGACAAAAACTCATTACATCAAGAGCAAAGCTCACCAGTAGATAAATCCATAGAACCAACTCATTTTTCACTTATTCCTTTACACAAAAGACTAGAAAATTATAGACTTACCCGTAAACAAATATTTAATGAGATAGATAATTTTAAATTTATAGTGAAGCCTAAGAGAGTTTTGGAAAGTCGTTAAGCGTAACCGGAAAAAATTTATTTCTGCTTTTTCTTAACTCGGAAAATAGATTATTAACAAATGTGACAATCGAAGGCCAGGAATATATTCCATTATTAGATTCGGGAGCCACGATAAGTTGTATTGGGGAAACGCTGCAAAAGAATTGGTAACGCACAGCAAATCCAAGAAGTGTGCAGGAACAATTCGAACAGCGAACGGAACCATTAGTAGGGTAGTAGCTAAGCTTAAAACAAAAATAAGCTATCGAGACTGACCTTGAATTATTTGTCATACCAGAACTTAAACAAGATGTTTACCTTGGTATAGATTTCTGGAAGAAATTCGGACTTTTAAATAAGATCACCCTCTCGGCAGAAGTATCAGAATTAGATGTTGGATCTTCAAACAACACCGGAGACCAAAAATTTCATGACTTATCCCTAGAAGAAAGGAAACGTCTGGACAAGGTAATAAATATGTTCCCATCATTCAGTACTGAGGAATTAGGTCGAACTAGTTTAACATCTCATTCAATAGACGTGGGATCAGCTACTTCAGTTAAACAACGGCATTGGCCTGTATCGCCAGCTATTGAGAAAATAATGTTTGCCGAAGTAGACAATATGCTTTCACTTGACACGTCATTGAAGAGTCGACAAGTCCCTGGAGCAGTAATTGTGTTTTAGTGAAGAAGGGAGACAAATACAGATTGTGTCTTGATTCTAGAGAAATTAATAAAGTGACTAAGCGTGATGCATATCCCTTGCCGCACATTGATGGCATTCTGATCCGTTTACCGACCGCTCGATTTATCACTGGCTTGGACATGAATTACGCCTATTGGCAAATTCCTTTAGACGAGCAATCACGTCAATACACGGCATTTACAATCCCAAACAGACCGTTATACCAATATAAAATGATGCCGTTCGGTCTTTGTAATGCTGCCCAAACCTTATGCCGCTTAATTGATCGAGTTATCCCAGCTCATCTACGAACTCGTGTATTCGTTTATTTAGATGATTTATTAGTTTTGTCAGATGATTTCGATTCTCATTTAATTTTGTTGCAAGAAATAGCTTTAAGCTTGCGAAAAGCTAATCTTACCATAAACATTAGTAAATCGAACTTTGCATGACAGAAATTACCTACCTTGGCTTTATCATCGGGGAGGGTCAAATAAGAACAAACCCAGACAAAATAAAAGCTATTTCAGAATTTCCGGTACCTACCACGGTAAAAGAATTACGCCGATTTTTGGGATTATCTGGTTGGTACCGTCGATTTGTGGGAAACCACGCTTCTGTCACTTTTGCATTAACAGAGTTGTTAACTAAGAAAAAAGGTTTAGAGTGGAATGGGAATGCTCAACAGTCTTTTGAAACTTTAAAAGCTTGTTTAACGAACTCGCCAATATTAATAACACCCGATTCTCAAAACCATTTATTTTGCTTTGTGACGCAAGCATGTATGGTATCGGTTGCGTATTAGCTCAAGAGAGAGACAACACGGAATTACCAATTGCCTACATGTCTGAAAAATTAAATAAGGCTCAACGTAACTATTCAGTTACTGAGTTGGAAAGTTTTGCTGTTATCAAGGGCATTAACAAGTTTCGTTCCTACATTGAGGGACAGGAATTCGTAGTTATTACAGACCATGCAGCATTACAATGGCTGATGCGTCAAAAAGATTTATCTGGAAGATTAGCGAGGTGGTCAATGAAATTAAGGAGTTTCACTTTCACAATCATGCATAGAAAGGGATCTCAGAACGTTGTGGCAGATACCTTATCTCGTCAGAATGACCCAACAAATGAAGAAGTTCTTGGCATTGGACCAATAATAGATTTAGACTCAGAACATTTTAAATCACCAGAGTATTTGAGTCTAATTGAAAACATTAATTTAAATCGTTCCAAGTTACCAGACTTGAAGGTAATTGATAATTATGTTTATAAAAGAACCGAGTTTGCCAGTGAGGATAAAGCACAAGAAGCTTAAGTTGGAAACTCTGGGTTCCATCAGGTCTAATTACCGATGTTTTATATCAAGCTCATGACGCACCAAGCTCAGCGCATTGTGGGATGAGTAAGACAGTCGAAAAATTAAAAAGATACTTGTTCTGGCCACGTATGGTCAGTCAAATAAGAACATATATATCGGAATGTGAAATATGTCGCACTACTAAAAGTCCAAATAGAGTTCTGAAGCCTCCAATGGGGAAAGGCATTCACCTCTGATAGACCATTTCAGAAGTTATATATAGATCTGTTAGGACCCTTTCCCCGTACAAAAACCGGTAATATTGGGCTACTCGTAATAGTGGACCATTTTACTAAGTTTCATTTCCGGTGTCCGCTGAAGAAATTCACGGCACCGAAAATTTGTGATTATCTTGAAGGATCACTCTTTGCACTTTTGGAGTACCGAAGTTATCCTGACAGATAATGGATCACAATTTAAATCCAGTATTTTTCAATCATTCCTTACTAGCTTTGGAATAACAAAAGTGCACAGCCATATATTCGCCAAAGCTAATGCTAGCGAGATTGAACCGATCAGTCATAGCCGCACTTCGTGCTTATATTTAGGTAAAGAACATACTAACTGGGACACAAATTTATATGTCTTCAGTGGAGCGTTAAGGAAAGAATCTCGGAGTTTACCATTTGAAAGACATACAATATAAAAAATTAGCTCTTAGCGACAATATTGTTCCAGATAATATTTCTACGAGTAAGTCTCGTTTCATTATCTGTGGCGGTGGGGGTGTAGTAGTCAATTAATAGTAATATTTTCTCTGTACAATTTGGTCACTCTAAATTAGTCGTTGTTGATTAGACGGCCGTTCAAACGAAGAGATAAGCAGATGACCGACGAGAAGAGAACCACTCAAAACGCAGCACAGAAATTGCTCACTCAAGAAGCGCTCAGCAAAAAGCGTTGCAATAAGCGTAAGGTTCAAGCGAGGTCTTGTCGCGGTCAAACTTTCAAGGTTATTGGAAACAAATAAGTCGTGTATTTGCGAATCGACCAGCATAGAAAGACATTGTGTAAAAAAACACGTGATGGTAACTTCCAGAGTTAAAGTGCATCACAAATAGATATATTATTGTGAAAGTGCGGTGGATAATAAAAGGTATGCTGAAATTGGTGAAAGAAAATATTCGAACCAATTTTAACCTTATAGGCCATTCTTGGGCAAAGAGTATGGACCTGACCTGCCACCAGTTTGAGCCAGCTGCACGCCTTCATATTTAACACCGCGGGAGTGATTCACCCCGACGAGGTAAGCCAACTAGTCAACCTTACTTCATTGCATCGACCAGAAGGCGTCGCCAATCAGCGGGACGGCAGCGGAGAGAAGTGTGCTTAATCCAAGAGGACAACTTCATCCCCCAGATCCCGACTTAGCGCATATTCGCTATATGGAAATCAAGAAGTAATTCCGAATTTATTAACAGCTGTGTGCCAGATTACCTTAAAAGTTAATCAATGAAGACGTGAATGATCAGTCCGCTGTGTGGTGCACGCACCTACTTACAAACACAAGCAATTTTTATTGAGCTAAAGAGAATGCTTATCAGCTTTTGTGTTTTGTAAAAGCGTGGATGACCAGACCATAAAGCTGAACCGGTCACTTGTCTAATAAAATTCATCGTATTTAAACAAGCGCAACTCGTAATTAGCGAAAGGCCCTAAATTACTTTGAATGTATCTAAATAATTAATTGTGAAAGAAATATTCACTATTGAAGTTTTTTTAATATTAATATGGTTGAATAATTTTATAAATATGTCATGAAAAAAAAGAGTAATAAGTAGGTGATACGACTAATATTTATAACAATACACTGGTATTAAACCAAACGGATTGTCAAATGTAAATTATATAGATATGTCGTGTTTTCTAATGTTGTAAATAATTCTTAAAACAAGCTTCATCTTCTGCGTCGACCAGCATTGCCGCATACAATCGCATCGACTTCAAAAATTAAATAAACCAAAACGTAGAGTGAGTAATGAAATAGCTATGTAATGTAGGTACATAGACAATTAGATATGTATGACCCACTTAGTAAATAAGGAAAACCATATATATATATACAAAAAAAAAAGAGGACATGATCCACAGTAAATACGCCAAGTACTTGTTATACAAAAAAAAAAAAAATGTGTTCCATATACACATAAGCCTTAAATATAAGTAAAGCATTCGAAGGTTGAATTTTGAGCATGAAGCTACATGGCAATGCTAAACAAAAAAAAAAAAAAATAGAATTTAAATTTAACAATGATAATAATTAATTAAGAAAAAAAAAGAAAATGTACTCATAGATTATAACTCAATTAGATAATAGAAAATAGAATTAAGAGTAATGTTCACAACATACAAAATTAAGTTAAGAGAGAATACATGAAATTATCAAGCCATTTAAAATGAGGAGTTAAAGAGTAGAATTCGTCTGTCAGGTATCCATGCTAGGTTTTACAGGATGTGGTAGGATTTTAAGAGCCCGTCCAAGGGATAATGTATCAAAATTTATATCATTATCATGGTAGGGTAGGTAAAGAAGAGGGACAACTGTCATCTATGTTCCCCCTAATAGGACTAGTGTCTCGGTATAGTTATAGGACGTGTCGGCGTCACCCATAAGATGATAATTAAGTTCATAACCCAAGTGGTTACTTGTTTTTGTAAACGCGCACTAATTAAATGTGGCAGAGTACATCCGTGTTGATTGAGTGAGAAAGAACCCCGACAATCTTGGCGAGCTAGTACGAGCATAGCGAGAGTGCGCACCTCAAGCTCAACAATACACCGGTCACTTAAATTGGCAAGTTCATCAGCCGATCATTAGTAAGACCAAATAAGTTATCCTAAAGAATATAGCTTTATACATAAAGAAATAATACCCTGGTACTACTACACACTCCAGACAAATGGATAGCTCCTCCCATCATCTCCCGAGCAACCTGGAAAGGAAAACAAAGCATATAAGCGTAGCTGCAACTCAACCAACAATGGGCGAAGAGTTGTATACCTGTCGACACAGCAACTCAATTTGCAAGTTACAACGCATTGTGGCTTACATGTTACGATTCTGCTACAAGCGATACAGATCAGCAACTACCACGACCACTGCGCTCGCAATATAATTCCACAAACAATACAGCACGCTGAATTTACAGCTGAAGTGAAAGGTTTGAAGCGCCACAATACAGTGGACAAAAGAGTCCTATCTCATCACTTCACCAATACAAGGTCAGATGGACTCATACGAGTTGGGGTAGATTGGAGCAAGCCCCTCTCCCTTACAATGCAAGGCACCAGATTTTGCTGCCCTTACAACGATCCAATAGTGAAGATGATATTATGAGAGCTGTCTGAAGACAACATGCACTGCGGTGCTCAAGCCTTACGAGCAACTGCTGGACAACAATATAGGATCCTGAATGACAAAACTATGTCGAGAAATATCGTTCACAACTGTGTGAAGTGCAACAAGGCAAAACCCAAGTTAATGAATCAAATTATCGGCAATCTGCCAGCCGACCGGTAACATCAACACGCCCGTTTCCCACTACACGCGTAGACTATTGCGGATCAATTTGGATTCATCATAAAGTTAGCAGAAAAATACCAGATAAGGCTTACATAGCCGTATTCTGTTGCTTCTCTACAAAGGCAGTCCACCTCGAGCTGGTTAGCGATCTGGCTACAAATGCCTTTCTAGGAGCCCTCAAGCGCTTCCTAAGCCGCCGCGGCAAATGTCAAACCATTCATTGGGACAATGCCACCAACTTTGTTGGAGCAAACAACCACAGGGATCAATTCATGGGACTCACAGCTGATGATCTTCAGCGCTGCCGAACATTACCAAATGAAGAATACATATGCTTTGACCACTCAAGCAAGTAACTCGTAGAACACCAAAAATGGTATGATCAAAAACGCACCATCCTAATAATTGGGTATTTGCAACGTATTCTGTAATGGAACTACAAGCCGTATGCAATGTGGTCCCGTCTACTATACAACTGATGGACACCGTACCACTATCGCTGTCATCAGGTTGTACTGCACGCAACTCAGAAATTAGAATCAGTACTTTCAACATCAGTATAAGTCAAATGAGAAAGAGCTATGCTCATTTTGGCAACATAATCAAGCCAAACACGACTCAAATCAACATATCAGAGAACAAGGTACAAGAAGATAAGGATCTGGATGACTTGCAGCTGAAATTGAACGCACTCAACAAAGAAGAGCTGCCCGACCAAATAAGTTCAGTACAAAATCATCATTTTGCCAAGCCATTACACACGTGCCATCAGCATCCCCAAGACGATTCACACTGGATCTAAATGATAGTTGATCACCGATTCAACGGCCTGGAGAATGTTTGGATTCATATCATAAGTCAGTTGTACGCTGCGATAGCGCAGATACACAACAAATAAAATACACCCAATCCATGAATTGCGATTAGAAATATGTTCACACCATCAGTCGAGCCTGCAATTAGCAGATAGTAGCAGCGTCGTAAATAAGATCATTTAAGACATGGTATCTGTACACGCATAGATAACTATTTATTGTTTAGGTCAACCCGCAAATAGCATAACAAGTCTGTTCAAGTATGAACATGTGTTGCTCTGGGTATCAGGTAGCGAGCTCATTTAGCACACTCAAGGTTAGGTACTGAGTCGGGTCACGCTATTTTTAGAATATCCCAAAACATAGCGAGTGATGAAATTACACTGCGACTGCGTTAGATAAGGAAACATATGTATTTAGTTTTAAGATTTTTTAATAAAATAAGGTCTTGCTCGTCAGAGCAAGGCAGCGAAGTTTACAACTCAAGCTGGCGAGTGTATATTATTTATACAAAGTCCTAAGCAAACATTATCGTCTAAAATTCTGTACATAAACCATGCATTTTTTTTTTAATGCAGGATCTTTATAGTCTTAGTATATTCATACAGTCTACTCATTCGTTTCTACCATCGCACTTATTGTGCGCAACGTAGGACCTCCCTTCTCCGTAAGTTCAACTAGTCACAAGCGCTAGTTGCGACGCCTTTAGTAGTCAGTTCTGGCGAGCTACCGAACAATCATGAATACTTCAATCCACTATGAGGACATAAGAACAACAGCTCTAAAGTACTTAGAAGTAATCAAAAACGACGCTGAAACCATAAATCAAACAAAAGCAATAAAGCTTAGATTGGCGATGACAGCGTCAACAATCAACCTTAGAACCCAGGCGATTGTGTTGTGCCGGCGACAAAGGGCAACGATCACATCACTACATCGCACATTGCACCAAAGCACCTATTGAGCAGGCAATTAGAGCTCATAAGGAATCTATGGACACATATTCAAGAGGTCAATTTTCGGCTGCATAAAGAAGTTGAAAACCCAGAAGAAAATGCATATGAGACAAAGGAGTGTCTACAGGTAGATGATTGTACAACATGGCACTACCTTCAAAAAGCAATGGGGCAGTCCACCAATGACATAAACTTCAGCTGCATAACCATCCCCAAATTTGATGGGGATATATTAAAATGGGCACCATTCTTCGATAAGGAACGTGTCCATGGTACACGAAAACAACATGCTATCAATTCAAAAAATGTGGTATCTAAAAACCAGCATGATCCGGTGAGGCAGAAAGACTACATACGCCAATTAAGCTGGACAGCAAAAATAAAACGCTGTGTGAGCAATCATTAAGCAATTCGAAGCAAATACAAAAAACTGGACACCATCCTCCACTTTTCTTGAACAACGAGTTCGCGTTTCAGAGCTGGCGGAAGCAAGACACACAGCAAGCAGCTGCTCTCCAAAGCAGTGGCAGAGTTGAAGCAATCGAACACAGTGTCATCCGCGTATGTGGCAAGCAGCGAGTTTCCGGCCGTACTGGTATCGGCAAGTCCGCGGTGTACAATGTGAACAAGGCAGGTCCAAGGACACTACCCTGCGGTACACTTACAGCTCCAATGCGGCGGATGTCCGACCGACCTCACCCACTAACTTCAACCATAAAAAGAACGGCCAAGCAGGCAAGACCTGAGCAGTAAATACTGCGCCGATGGTAGCAGAGACTTAAGCTTAAAAAGCAGGCCATCATGCCATACGCGATCAAATGCTTGCTGGATATCCAGGAACACGGCAGAGCTGTACTGCTTTATTTTCCAAGGAGGACGTGCTGTACCTTACTCGATGAACTTGCTCTGGTGTACCGTGGTGATGCCTGAAGCCAAACTGATGATCAGGAATGGCCTCTCTGAGAGCCTCTAACTGCCGACAATCTTCCAAGAAATATTTTTTCAAATATTTTGGAGAAAGTGATCGGCAAGCTTGTCGATCGATATGACGAGACAAGATTATCTGGCTTGCCAGGTTTCGGTATCATCGCAATCAGAGGCGCGCACTTCCACGGAGTGGGAAGTGGTGGATGCGAACCATGGAGCAAGAGCAGCACCAAGCAGAACAATACTCCCTTCTCTGGGAGGGGGGCCTTAGCAACTCAGCCGTCAACGCCATCATAGCCAGGGGCCTTAGTGGACTTGGTGGACGAGATCTGTTAGCGGACCTCAGTAGGGGCGATAGGGGCTGATCGGTCGTGTAGGATCTTAGATCCGCATTTAAAAATGCGCTTCAGTGTCCTGTACCTGGCTGGGCGATGCAAATTCAAAAGGCGTGAGGCGACCTTCCAGCTCATCCGCAAACTGCCGATGCAATCTCTGGCATCCGGTCGACACCAAGT
Source organism: Drosophila paucipuncta (assembly GCA_035043875.1). Taxonomy (NCBI): domain Eukaryota; kingdom Metazoa; phylum Arthropoda; class Insecta; order Diptera; family Drosophilidae; genus Drosophila; species Drosophila paucipuncta. The sequence goes on along the minus strand of JAWNMP010000025.1, from coordinate 2,621 downwards.
ATTGTCGGGTCGCATACACGGGGATCCGCCTGAGTGGCTGCCGCTTGACACAACGCGTTGCCTTCCACAAATTGAATCCATGATTCATATTGGGATCAGCATTGCGGAGCATATCTTGGAAACAATTGCTCTTAGTGACAAACAGCAGTTTTCGCAGCTCGTACGCAGCCCGCCTGAGGTGCCTTAGATCTAACGGATTGCGTGAGCGCATATATTGACGACGCAGTGCTCTCTTGTGTCTTACCAGATCCAAAATCTCTGGTTTTAAAAGAGGCCGGGCTGGACTGGGAGGCGAACAAGGTTGGATTGGCCAAGCATGGAGTATTCCGCTGCCGGATTCTGGCGAGCTACCGAACAATCATGAATACTTCACCTACTATGAGGAGCATAAGAACAACAGCTCTAAAGTACTTAGAAGTAACCAAAAACGACGCTGAAACCATAAATCAAACAAAGGCGAAGTAGCTTTGAGATTGCGCGATGGACAGCGTCAACAATCAACCACAGAACCCAAGGTGATTGTGTTGTGCCGGCGACAAAGGGCAATGATCGCATCACTACATCGCACATTGCAACCAAAGCACCCCCTATTGAGCAGGCAGCATTAGAGCTCATAAGGAATCTATGGACACATATTCAAGAGGTCAATTTTCGGCTGCATGAAGCAGTTGAAAACCCAGAAGAAAATGGATATGATACAAAGGAGTATCTACAGGCAGATGATGAACAAATGGCATCAACCTTCTAAAAAGCAATAGGGCAGTGCACCAAATGACATAAACTTCGCTCGCATAACCATCCCCAAATTTGATGTGGGATATATTAAAATGGGCACAATTCTTGGATATGTTTGTGTCTATGGTACACGAAAACAACATGCTATCAATTCAGAAAATGTGGTATCTAAAAACCAGCATGATCGGTGAGGCAGAAAGACTAATACGCCAAATAAGCTGGACAAGCAAAAATAAAGCGCTGTATGAGCAATCATTAAGCTAATGCGAAGCAAATACAAAAACCGGACACCATCCTCCAGTTTCTTGAACAACGAGTTCGTGTTTTAGGGGCTAGCGGAAGCAAGACACGCACAGCAGTGCCAAAAAGGATTCGATGGGAGCAACTTGTGCATCCTCCTCAATAACAACCTCTATTGCAAGAAGTCTGATCATGTCATAGACAACCGCTGACTGAAGGTGATTCAACTGCCTCAAAGGAGGTCACATGGCAAAGGTTTGCCGAAGTTGTTTTAAATGTTTCAAATGCCAAAAAAGACACAGCATGCTGCTGCATTTGGAAAATTCTTCAATGGAGCAGCAAAAACTAATTGTTGCATCAGCAAGTAAGCTAAAAATATAAATCCACTTGCAACAGCATAGGCAAGAGTAATAGTCCAAAGCACTCATTGAACAACAAGATACTTTCAAGGCTTGGCTGGATTCTGGATCACAAGATTAACGTAATGTCAGAACGACTCGCCTCTTACCATCCCCGCTCTCTTCAAACGACACGACCCCACATTACGAACTGAAGGCAACGGAGACAAGCAGAGCTCGTGTAAATCTGTTGGTAAAGTCATTATACAACGACTTTACAATGCGTATCGAAGCATTTATTCTTCCCCACATTATTACGGATCAGCCAGCACAAAGCGCAAATAATAAAGATTGGAGCATGCCAGCAACCCCACCATTGACAGATACAGATCCCTAATTCAACCAAACCTAGTCAAAATCGATATGCCTATCGGTGGGGAGCACTATTACGCACTATTGCTCTACAACAACACAAAATACCTTCTGGTCCAATCATGCAAAAGACCAAGTTGGGATGGGTGGTGGCTGGAAAAATAAAAGAAGCAAAGGATGTCAGCAGCCATTTGTGCAGTAGCTACAAGAGAGAGAAACGACTACCATAATGGAGCGATTCTGGACCCTAGACAACTTTGAAACAGCAGAAAGCCATCGTACACCAACTGAAAACGAGTGCGAGAACCACAACCGATAACTTGCAGACTGCTGAAGATGGGAGATGTATCGTAAAATTGTCGTTTGCTGAACATTCTCCAGCCCTGGGGCCCTCGTTCGAGACTGCAGAAAAAAGATTGCTCGCACTAGAAAGAAGCACACATTCAAAAATCTGGAAGGCATATGCGGACTTCATGACTGAATATGAGTACAATTGGGTCATGTAAGAAGCTGTCCCTCGAAAACTCAACTTCAACAAACCATTATTTCATCCCTCATCATTGTGTGCTGATACCTGACGGCAGCACCACAAAAGCTAAGAAGTAGTCTTCGATGCATCATGTAAGACGTCACCAGGAAAATCATTAAGCGACATATTGACATATTGAGGTAGGACCCACGGTACAAAGTGATCTCATGTCAATTCTACTGAAATTCAGAATACATATGTACGTATTTACGGCAGATATAGAAAGATGTATCGCCAAATATGGATAAACCCCTGAACACCAATTTAATCAAATGATAGTGTGGAGAAAAATTCCGAATGATATGGGTTAAATACTATCGATTAAAAACGATCACATGGAACAGTATCTTTTTTTTATATAACAGTTATATTTTAAACATTAATCAACCTATTTAAAGGCTATAAAA
>JAWNMP010000024.1:0-46243 GCA_035043875.1 Drosophila paucipuncta | reverse complement strand
GACTACTACAAGTGTAGCATATAACCTGGTATTTGACGAGCAGATGTTAATTTTGCCTACAAGAAGTGGTGCACGCGCCTTAAGGTATCTCGCGCTACGTGCTGGCTGTATATAATACTGATTAAAAGATATCTCGTTCGGTAATAGTTCGAACAAATTACCGGGAAGGGGGAAGAGAAAAAGAGAATAGGAACGATCTCATGACTCCCATAAAAAATGTATTTATTAATTTTAACAATATTCTAATAACAGGTATTCATTTATTTTAATTTTAGTCTACTGGTGATTCATTTTCATTTTGTAACATATAATATTTTTGTATTATAACTTTAGATGAGCTTGTTGCACTTAACAAAAAAATACAATCATATGAAAGAAATTATATGGTTTAATATAATACAAAATAAGTGAAATAGATTTTAATATGAATTATTTTTAACAACTTATTATAGTAGTATTAGGGCATAACCAAATTATTCATTTATTTAATTTTGTAAATTATTTTCTTATTCCATTTATTATTTATCTACTTATATATATGTATATACTACTTCAATATTATGATTATTTATTTTTATTATTTTTTTTTCATAATATTAATAATAATATATATTTATTATATTATTTATATTATATTTATTTATATTTATTTATATACTTATTTATTTATTAATTTTTTTGTATTCGAATGTTTCATTTCTCCTTCTGCATTTATTCATTCATATATTTTGGCATTTGAGGATAACTGCCCGGTAGGGAAAAAGTACATGGAAAAAGATGCCCCATCGTGGAACGACAGCCTAGAAAGGCTGCGCGTGACCACACGTCGCCTCTTCAATAAAGCAAAGAGAGACGGAGTATGGGACCAGTACCGTGATAGCCTTACCTCCTATAATAAGGAAATAAGGAAGGCTTAGCGGAAGAACTACAGAGATTTCTGCGAAAGCATAGTTTGCACAAGCGAAGGCGCCAGGCTCCAGGGAGCATTGGCGAAACGAGCGCCTGATGCGAACTTAGCATTGAAGCGTGGGGATAACTCCTTTACGAGCAGTAATCTGCAGAAATTAGCACTACTTTTCGAGACTTCCCAGGAAGACCACCCCTGCAGGAAGGAGCCATCGAAAGGGAAAGTAGTATATAGACCGTCTTGGGCATGCGCCAAGTCGACGGTTACAGGGGAGAGACTAAATTGGGCAATTGGTACATTCCAGCTCTATAAATCCCCTGGAACGGACGGCATATCGCCAGCCTTCCTTCAAACAGGACAGGAAATTCTCCTCTCCCGTATCAGGAAAGCATTAGTAAGTAGCCTTGCCCTCGGATACATACCGGGCGCATGGAGAAGAGCCAGGGTAGTCTTCATCCCCAAGGCAGGGAAGAAAGACATTACCAGCCCAAAGTCCTTCAGACCCATCAGCTTGACATCGTTCTTACTGAAAACGTTGGAAAAGCTGGTGGACTACAAAATCAGAAGCACTTTGCTTAAGCAAAGGCCGCTGCACCCAACGCAGCATGCATACAGAGTAGGCAGGTCCACGGACACAGCACTTTATCAGTTGCAACGCACTTTAAGTGCGGCAATTGACAATAAGGAAGTAGCACTGTGCGCCTTCTTAGATATGGAAGGTGCCTTTGATAACACATCTCACGATGCAATCAATGCTACTCTTGAGAGAAGAGGCCTGGACCACACTACCAGCAGATGGATACTTGCACTGCTACGGTCCAGGCAAGCCACAGCATCATTACACGATAGCAATGTAACAGTCCTAACCACCAGAGGCTGTCCCCAAGGAGGGGTGTTGTCTCCGCTACTCTGGAGTCTGTTAGTAGACGAACTGCTAAACAGACTTGCTAACAGTGGTATTCAATGTCAAGGATATGCCGTTGACATTGTTATCATAGCGCGAGGCAAATTTGAAGAATCACTTTGTGACATAGTCCAGTCAGGGCTAAGGATAACGTACGACTGGTGTATGGATGTTGGACTCAACCTAAACCCTACGAAAACAGTCATCGTCCCCTTTACCAGACGAAACAAGTTACAAAGGATGAGACAAATATGGCTCTCAGGGACCCTACTAGAAACGAGTAGGGAGGTCAAATACCTGGGGGTCACATTTGACAGCAGGCTTAACTTTGGCACCCATGTGCAAAATACGATATTAAAGTGCTCCAGGGCGCTTTATACATGTCGTAGCATTGCCGGCAAATCATGGGGTACATCTCCAAAGATATTAAGATGGTTATACCTAATGGTAGTAAGACCCATGTTAACCTATGGAGTGGTAGCATGGGGTGATAGGGCTCGGCTGACCACCGTGAAGAAACAACTACAGAAGTTGCAAAGAATGGCCTGCGTATGTATGACAGGAGCCATGCGCACCTGCCCAACAATGGCCCTTGAAGCCTTAATGGAGCTCACACCACTCCACCACATCATAAGGCTCAAGCAGAAAGCCACGCTTCTAAGGATATCAGCAGAAGGAGTTGGGGGCAACCATATCCTACGCCATAAAGATGCCCAACTCCTCTCAAACGAACTGCCCCTGCTGATGCAACCTAGGGACGAAATGGTAGCCGAATATATATTCGAGCGAAACTTCACAGTTCGCATGAGTAGCAAAAAGGAATGGACAACTCTAGATGAAGTCCATCCCATGAAACCGCACACAATAAAATGGTACACCGACGGATCACTCACGAATCAGTGCACCGGTCTTGGAGTGGTGGGTCCTCGGGTATCATACAATGAATCTCTGGGTACGCACACCAGCATATTTCAGGCTGAGGTGTGTGCGATAGGGAGATGTGCGGATTTCAACATAGAACGTAACTATCGGAATACGGATATATCCATCCTATCCGATAGTCAAGCAGCATTGAACGCCATAATGGGGACTAAAATTACATCGAAGGTAGTCCATGAGGTTCGTTCGAGGCTAGACCTGCTCGGGACTCACAACAGGCTCACCCTGAGATGGGTCCCGGGCCACAGGGACATAGCGGGAAACGAGGCGGCTGACGAGCAAGCAAGAATGGGGGCAGGAAGGCCCCTAACAGGACCAGAACCGTTTTGTGGCATAGGGAGACACACTATACGACTGGAAACGAGGAGAGACAGAGACGGCAACAGAGCTGGTCAGAGGCAGTAGGACTCAGACAAGCCAAATGTCTCCTAGGTGGTTATAATCCTGTACGATTTAAACAGATTATAACCATGGGAAAGAACAGCCTTAGGATACTTACCGGTCTATTGACAGGACACTGTAGACTAAGAAGTCACCTGACTAAATTGGGTATACATAGTAGCGACCTCTGCAGGTTTTGTGAAAGAGAGGAGGAGTCCTCGATGCACATCCTGGCAGAATGTGTCGCCCTAACTAGAAGAAGAAGCAGCATCCTAGGGGCGCATGTTTTGAATTGCGAAGACATAGTAGACCTCAACCCAACAAAGATCCTCACGTTTGTGAGAGAGTTGGGACTGATGGAAGAGCTATAAGCTCTGAAGGGGACACAATAGATCAAATAGGTCGCGATGCAGTTTCACCCCCCCAATAATAATAAATAATAATATATTTTGGCAGACTTTGATATTAAAGTGTTAGGAAACTTTTGGGCTGTGCTTTAATTTGGATTAACAAGTTAAGAGCCCACTCAAAATTCTTCCGCTCATTGGAAGGGCGATCAAAGTTGAGTGAGTTTTTTTATCTATGTATTTCCCATCACCAAATTGGGCGTGTTTTGCACTTGTAATTTTACACTTTTTACATTTTAACACATTTTAACATCGAAGTATTATTGCTGCTTACCCACAATAAAATTTAAATGAAAAGTAAAGTTAGAGATGCACTTACTTGAATATCCTCCACATCCCAAAAACTCTTTTGTAGGCGGGGCATCTGATAGGCTTGAAAGGTCAATTGATTACGGATAAATTTTAAGAGAACAATTTTAATGCTGGCGAGTGTTTTTTTTTCATCTCATCCTTTTTTTTTTTTTGTTTACTATAATTTGTTTACACCGATTAGACTCAAAATTGTTCATATTTTGATTTCACTTTATATGGACTTTGATAATGGTAATATTTAATTAATTTAATTTGTAATTAGTTATTATTAAATTTTGTTTTCGTTTTATAGTACACATAATGATAACAAAATATTCAATTCATTCAATTATTAAAAATGAGATAAGGTTATGCAAATTGTGGGCATATATGACGGATGGCTTGATGAATCGACACTGTAGACGCAGGTGAAGCCTCAATCCTCTCCGTACCACTGTGGTGCAGCGGTGATTGTACCGTGGAGCCGAGTTGGCGATGGCGGTGGACGCTGCAAAACTCCACTTGGCTGTGCCATCGCCTGATCAGCCGATCAGTTCCGTGACAAAAAAATTTTTTTTTCGCCAGCAGCTAGGTTGGTCACTTTTTATTATAATATTTACATCTATAATATAATATATTTATCATAGTTATTCAAGTTCATAGTTTTTTTTTGTTTTCTTTTCGTTTAATGGAAAATCATTGTAGCTGATTTCACTAGTGGTTATTGCCGATGAAAACATTTGGAATATATTTTCCCCACGAAATAATGTTTATTTGTTTGCCGGAGACGCACGCGTCCGCAAAGAATTTTTGGACGGTGGCAATTATATTATTTGTTCTGTTCAAAAAAATTTCGGGTTAGGGACGATGTACATCGCGTCCACGTGGACCATTTCTAAATCCACGAGAACATAAAACAAAGTCGATGGGACTCGCATGACCACCCCTTTCGGCAATCAAAAACTCAAGGGCAGAACATTTTTTAATCAACTTAACAAAAAGGGCTCTATATCTCATAGAGGCAGCCGGCAAAATTTCGGCTTGGTATTAAAAAAACCAAAGCATAATCGTAGGCATAAAATTCTATTAACTTAGGCAGGCGCACTACAATCTCATAGAGGGCGTCGGCTCAAGCTCGGCTTGGTATTAAAAAAAACCAAAGCATAATCGACAAAGCATAATAGACATAACATTTTCTTAACTTAGGCAAGCGCACTGCATTTTCATTTCGTGGGCGCTGAGATTGCACAGAATCTTTTGCCTTACTACGCAAGAGATCAAAATAGTCTTCTCGACTCTATTGTAGGTCATCTAGCATGCTTAGAGTTCGCAATAATTTGTAGCTACTTTCGTTTGTGACCATATGCTGACCAAATGCCAATTTGTAAGCGGTTGTGTTATTTCACCCCTACATTTTCGGACGTGCTTCAAAAATGGAAATTTCGACATATGCCTATCTTTCCAGATTTGCTGCGTGGATAGGGTACCAGAAAATCAACAAATAACTTTTGAAAGAACCGCAGTGGTTGGCCAGTATGTGCCATTTTAGGTTTTAAAGTCTGAATGGGATGCTTCGTGGCTTGACAAACGTCGCAAGCATTTATATAATTTTTTTACATCTGTTACCATATTTGCCCAGTAATACAACCTTCTGAGTCTTTTTAAAGTTTTGTTTATTCCACCATGCGCATGCAAAATATCATCATCAGCTGTTTTAAGCGCAGGCAATATCACAGTCTATGGTCCCAAAGCTTCTAGCATACATCATCTGCAACCTTGGAGTCTGCCGTATACTCGGACCGACGGTAAATAAATTCATTTTCAATCTTTAGGCCTGGCAAAGAAGACTGGGTTGTGCGACTCGTATGCTGGGGACTTAAATTCTGGTGACTCCAAGTCGATTATCAAGCTTTAAGCACAAGAGAAGACAAATCTTCCGTATACGTACGTCAAAGAGCATCGGGGAATATATTTTGGCTGCCCTTTTTTGTGCTGTATCTTCAATTTAAACCCTTGTAATTTAGGAGACCAACGGGCTAGCCGTGAACTAAGATCCACTTGGGTCATGCGCCATTTTAAATATGCATCCGTGAACACAGTAAACTCTTCACTTTCTATATAGGCCCTAAATTTTTTTACTGCCAAAAGCACTCCTTCTCGGTGACCGTATACTGCCTTTGTCATCTATTAAGTTTCCTTGACATAAATGCAATTGGCACATCGTCACCATCACCATTGGTCTGCATCCAGTGTGACTAGCGTCACAATGTATTGAAAAATGCTCAGCAAAGTTTGGGCTATGCAATACCGGAGCCGAACACATGTGATTCTTTAAGGACTCGAATGCCCGTTTGCGCTTCCTTCTCGCTGTTTTATAGATTTTGCGTCGGCTACATTAATTACGTGTGATATTAAGGTTGTCCTCCTTTCTTTGAAAAATACTTTATTGATTCCTCGAGCAATTTTTGTTGTTTTGGAGTCAATTCTCGCATTGTCGGGAGATTTAGTAACGAAATATTTATACTCTGTGTCATTAAGTTTAAAGGTAACAAGTCGAATACTGTCCAAAAGTCAATTCCAAGGGAAAGTTCTGCAGCTAGAGAAGGAACTAAATATAATGTCAAATTCTTAGTCTCTCCCTCGTAAGTTACTTCTGCAAATACTCTGCCAACAATGGCTTGGCCTTTTCCGTCAGCCGTTCTTACTTTGGAGTTCATTGCCTTATGCATGAGGGCGTAAATCATTAGGTGTGGCTATTATCGGAGCTAACAGCAATTTTTTTCTATTCGGCATACATTATTAAAATCAATTCCACGACATTTATAACGGGTTTTTGGTCTGCCCGGGAAGTCAACATGATTGTTGGAAGGTAAGTCTGGTTGAATGGATTGACAAGTGGCCTGAAAGCGAAAGGTTAGTCGGTATTGGTCGCATTGTTGACCAACTGTTTGCCAGATTTGGTTTCGGAAATGGCATTCACTAGTAGTCGAGGAACAACTGATTGCTTTGACTTTAAAACTGATTGCATAAAGATTTCTCGAGTCCGAACTAGGTGACGCAAATCCTTCACAGAGTTAGCAGGCTCATATAACATCTCATGCTGAATGTCAGCCACCAGGTTCGCTCTTTAGGTCTCTACCAAAGACTTTTCGGACATGGGCTGGGACAGTTTATCCGCTAAGGCAGCTATGATTCTATAAAAATCGTCAAATGATGAATTTGATCTTTGCTTACGATGTTCTATTTCGGTCCTTAAATTTCCGACCGTCCGATTTTGTACTTTAGCCTCTGTCTGCGAAGGAGTTACACTCGCTAGGTTGCCAGTTGGACTAACTCTAAGTCTTTCTGAAAGAGCTTGGAACAAACTGTTCGTTTGGTCGGCCAAACTGGTATTGGGATTATAATACTGGGCCGAGAAATCTATTGAATTGTCCTGGGTCCGTAGCATATTCCAATAACAATGACAAGTGGTCAATTCAGAGAAGGATGGGAGGTAAGATAAGATGTCGAACGTTAAGTGTAAGTGTTGGAAAATTGTTATTAGATCCAAGCGCACAGTTTTACAGCGTATACAAACAAGATAACGATATGCAGGAATCACACTTTTATTAGTCTAATGACGCGACGCATTCGGCAGTCAAAAACGGAGTGGGGTACAGAACTATTGAGAGATTAATGTTTCAGTACATGCGAACGAACGGACAATGCAAACTTAGGATAAGCTAAACGAGGGTTGCCAGATTGTTACATTGCAATCATTTGAGTTACATTTGCAACACGCCCTCTCAAAGTAACAATTCTGTTAACCTTAAATACTAGTGATGCCTAATGAAGAGATGCAACCATGATGCTTGGCACTGCTGCTTGGCACTTCGTAAGTACATCTGCTGGCATTTGCTCCGTCTGCATGTAACCTGGACCTGGATGTCGCCACTCTGGTGCTTCTGCTGGATGGAATGGTGGCGCACATCGATGTGTTTTGTGCGTGGATGAAAACCAAAGCCTTTAACCAATTTTTGAGCGCTTTGGTTGTCGTTTAGGAGCAGAACCGAATCACATTTTCTGCCAATCCTGTTGAGTATGGCCTTCAAGTATAAGGCCTCCTTCGTTGCTTCGCTCATTGCCAAGTATTCGGACTCTGTGCTTGACAAAGCGACGGTGCGTTGTTTTCGTGTCTCCCAACTTATAGCAGCACCTACTAATATAAACGCCTGTCCAGAATATGACCGTCTGTCGGTCAAATTTGCGCCCCAGTCAGCATCGACGACTCCGTACAGATCTTCGCCTGTTCGCTTGAATAACATGCCGAGTTGTTTGGTACCGCTTAGGTACCGAAGGATACGCTTCGCCGTCTTCCAGTGTTTAGCGTTATAACATGAATTAAACTGACTCATGAAATTTACGGCTTACGCAATATCTGGACGCGTTGTAACTGAAAGAAACATAAGAGAGCCAATTAAGTTCTGGTAGGGGTACTTCCTCATTTCGGCTTCATCGGCTGCTTCTGTTCGCTTCAACGTACATTTCGCTTCTATGGGTGTTAATGCAGGCTTGCATTCAGTCATTCCGAATCTTTTCAATATAGCGTCGATGTAATTTTCCTGTGCAAGGAATATGCGATGCTCTTTCAGATCCTGCTTGAATTCTATGCCCAGACAGGTTGCCACTGGGCCGAGATTTTTCATCTCAAATGCGTCTCCAAGGATAAATGGATACTAGGAGAATCTTCTTCCCCTGCCGTTTGACGAACAAACATAGATCCTGCTTCGTGGGCTCTAATCGAACTTCTTGTAGCTTCGTCGTGAGTCTACAATACCAACGCAAACCAGACTGGCGTAATCCGTATAACGCCTTCGTCAACAATCATATAGGGCTTTTCATTGATGACAGCGCCGCCCGCCATTCCGCTGTTGTCTTCATGTACTCTGCTCGGGGTGAATCATGCTTCGTTCCAATTGATCTGCCCGATTCCAACTTTTCCATGAAATCATTGAAGCTCTCTGGCACCCCCATATAAACGCTCTCTTCGAGCTCGCCGTTTAGGTAGGCTGTGACCACGTCCATTTGATGTATCTCCATGTCAAGTTCCGCTGCCATGGCCACCAAAAGTCGGACTGATGTGAATCGTGCTACAGTTGAATATGTTTCATGAAAATCCTCTCCAAGCCTTTGTGCACATCCTTTAGCAACCAATCGAACTTTCTTTTTTCCTGAAATGGTCCCATTGTCTTTTGTCCGAAACACCATTTTGCAACCTATAATCTTTCGATCCTTAGGGCGTTCCACTATCTCCCACGTTCCGTTGTGTACCTGTGCCAGAAACTCATCTTCAATTGCTTTTGTCCAACTGACGCTACCCTTACGGCTTTTCGCCTCTTTCAGTGTAGTTGGATCATCTGTCGCAGCCATGTATGCAATTTCGCACTCCTCGAATGTCTCGCTTGAGCTGCTCTGCTCGTCGTTGCTGATCACTTGTGCTGGTGGTTGATATATTTTCCGTGGCCTACCACGCTGGCCTGTCCTCTCAATCTAGGGACGCCCTCTGCCACGTTGCTGCTCAACTAGCTTCTGCTCAGGTCGCTCAACTGAACTGCTATCGTCGCTGTTAGATCCATCACAAGGTTTACTCATGATATTGATGTCGAAACCTCCGTTTGAGTTTTGATCACGTTCAGCGTACTCACTTTTAAAACCTGGAACATTCGAAAACTTGACATCTTTGCTTACTATGACCTTACGCTTCTCAGGTAAATATAATCGATATTCCTTCGATGTATTTGAGTAGCCGACCAGTATGCATTCTTCCGATCTTGATTCAAATGTATCTTTATTTGAACCCTTTATTAATGCATATGCCTTCGTACCAAATATACGTAAATGCGACACTGTAGGATAGACCCCGCGTTACACATCTGTTTCTGATGTAACATGCTGCATTTACTGCTTCTGCCCAAAAGGATGGCGGCACACCGGGTTGCTTCATCATACAGCGTGCCATCTCGACCAGGGTACGATTCTGTCTCTCAGCTAAGCCATTCTGCTGTGGCGTGTGTGGTGTTGTAAGGCGTCTCTGGATTCCGTTCACCTTCATATACTTGTCGAATTCTTTGTTGCAATACTCAGTCCCGTTATCTGACTGAAGTACTTTTATCTTCTTACTTGTGAAGTTTTCTGCTGCTAAGCTTCAAATAACTCTGATTTCTGTTTAAGAAAGTGAACTTTACAATAGCGCGAATAGTCATCTATAAAAGTAACGAAGTATTTACATCCTCCCAGGGATTGCGTTCTCATTGGGCCGCATACATCGCTGTGAACTATTTCCAGTAGTTCTGTCGTACGATTTTCGTTTCCACTTTTATAAATGCTTGCAGTTTGCTTTTCGCTTATGCAGATTTCACATTTCGACAATTTTCCATTCTCGCACATTTTCATGCTTTTAGCCATATTTTTCAAATCGCTTTCATTCAGATGTCCCATTCTATAATGCCATAGATCAAGGTCGCTTTGACCACCATACATTGCACTATTCACTTGATGCTCTTTGCCATTCAAGTAATACAAGTTGCGCACGCAGCCAAACTTCGTTATTTTTCATAACAAGTGCTTCATTTCTCCGAAAATGAACCTCAAAACCATTGTCTGTGATTTTGGAAACCGACATCAAATTTTGGCGCAAATCCGATACGTACAAAACATCTTTCAACGTTAAGTCAACTCGTTGCTGTTGTTTCTTAACTGTGACTTTAGCATTACCAATACCACTAATCCGTGTGGTCTTATTGTTGGCCAAATGTAAAGTCTTTTCGACTTTATCGGTGAACATGCTCTTATTTGAACTCATGTGTCCCGTGCAAGCACCATCGAGTCACTACAAGCCATTTTTCTCATCGGCAGAAAAGGCCATCTCTAACGCGTTTAGCGAAAGTTCCTCGTTTTCTGCTGTACCCGCACTGTTCTGTTCATTCGTATTGTTTCATATTCTTCATTGGGTTGCTTCGACAATTTCGCACGAAATGACCAAGCTTGCCGTAGCTGAAACATTTTCTGCCTTCACGCTGCACTTTATCGCTTTTTCTTTCTTTTCTATTTCTTTCTACATCTTTCCAATGATTATCGAACATTGCGTCTTGTTCTTTTCAAGAATTTTGACGCGAAGCACATCGTGATGGGGCAAGTCATCTCGTGCTTCCATCGCACATCTGAACATTTCATAAGAGTCAGGCAAACTATATAGTAATAAGATTACTAACAAATCATTTCCAATAGCGACACCTTTCTTTAAATTTTTTAAATTTTTTCACTGCATCGAAAAATTCATTTACATGCTGGCGCGCACTAGCGACCTCGTTCATTCGCGACAATGCCGCTCGTTTCAGCAGGCTTGCTTTTCGCACTGGCCCCTTTGATTGAAATGTCTTCTGCAATTTCAACCAGTATTCTTTTGCCGAATTACAATCTTCAATTATAGCCAATTCCGATGGGCTAATCGATAATAATAATCGCGCGCGCCTTCTCATCGTATGTTTTCCATACTGCCCGATCTGACACATTTTCTAGGCAAATGTTCGTTCCATCAACATATTGCCATATTTCGTTTTTTACTAATATAGTACGCATCTGCAGTTTCCACATGTCACAGTTCTCCGCACACAGTGGCCCGTTCTAAATAAATACGCCTGCCATTTTTCGCAGCTACACTATTTATTGTCAACTTTTTCTTTTTATTTATCACTGGGCCCATAATCTGTTGGAATAGTCAGTTCCAACAAACAAGATAATGATATGCAGGAATCACTCTTTTATTAGCCTAATGACGCGACGCACTCGGCAGTCAAAAACGGGGTGTGTACAGAACTATTGAGAGATTAATATTTGAGTACATGCGAACGAACGGGCAGTGCAAAACTTAGGATAAGCTAAACGAGGGTTGCCAGATTGTTACATTGCAAACATTTGAGTGACATTTGCAACAAATAAGCAATGTGTTGATAGAAGGTTTAGCAGTTGGCTTTAAACCTTTAATAAACAAACTATTGTTGAAAAGACTAAACTGGCTTCTAGTCTAAATATATTGTTGGCAGCAGCAGCAAAGACATTTAATTGTTTATGAGTTGCTTGAATTTGGAGCCCTGCGTGGCTTCATAGAAATAGCTTATAGTTAGTCTTACTTACTTATGTACATTTTGTTAAGTGCAGTTTGAGCTGCAGCAGCCAGCGTTAGCAGCGCTCTCTTTGTGCAGCGCTGTCTGTATGCAGCGCTCGCTCTATCTCTCTCTCGATAAAGTGCGTTCGCTGATCGGCCGGCTGCTGCAGCTATTCATTCGTTGTAATAATCCTGTAATAATCAAACTTGTAATATACAGTAAATAATCTCGTTGTTGAAAAGACTGAGCATTCGGCTTCTAGTCGAAAGATTTAGCAAGTGGCTTCAAACCTTTAAGAAAACACTAAGCATTTAGATTCCAGTCTAAATACACTCAATAAAGTTTATAACATGGAAATAACTTACTATTAGTGCATGCGCAAATATCGCTTTATAAGCGGAAGGTTAACGATATTTATAATTTGTTGAAAAGTTTTTACGTTTCATGTTCGGAATTTGAGATCATTTCGTTTAATGTTGTGCTGCTTACGGAAAAATTAGACTTAGTCAATAAAATTAAAAAATCGTTTATCCTTGAGCATGAGAAACTGGAGTGGCTTGACTTTAATGAAATGTATAGCGAGCTCATCATCACATCACTAAGGATGGCTTCGCCGAGGACTATTTGCTGCAAAGATATCCATGCTGCAGCTGCGTTTGGTTGAGGCACAGAAAACCCTGCAGGCAGAGCGAGATGAAAAGCAGCGGCTGCACAAGAGTATTGCGAAACTCTCTGGCACCTCCGTATAAAAGCTCTCTTCGAGCTCACCGTTTAGGTAGGCTGTGACCACGACCATTTGATGTATCTGCATATCAAGTTCCGTGGCCATGGCCACCAAAAGTCGGACTGATGTGAATCGTGCTACAGGTGAATACGTTTCATGAAAATCCTCTCCAGGCCTTTATGCATATCCTTTAGCGACCAATCGAACTTTCTTTTTCCTGAAGCGGTACCATTGCCTTTTGTCCGAAGCACCATTTTGCAACCTATAATCTTTCGATCCTTAGGGTGTTCCACTATCTCCCTTCATTAATGCATATGCCTTCGTACCAAATATACGTAAATGCGACACTGTATGAATTTTTTTCGTCCAGTAAGTATGGGGAATCTCGCCGGATAGACCCCGCGTTACACATCGGTTTCTGATGTAACATGCTGCATTTACTGCTTCTGCCCAAACTGCTTCATCACACAGCGTGCCATTTCGACCAGGGTATGATTCTTTCTCTCAGCTAAGCCATTCTGCTGTGGCGTGTGTGGTGTGGTAAGGCGTCTCTGGATTCCGTTCACCTTCATATACTTGTCGAACTCTTTGTTGCAATACTCAGTCCCGTTATCTGACTACAGTACTTTTATCTTCTTACTTGTGAAGTTTTCTGCTGTAGCTTCAAATAACTCTGATTTCTGTTTAAGAAAGTGAACTTTACAATAGCGCGAATAGTCATCTATAAATGTAGCGAAGTATTTACATCCTCCCAGGGATTGCGTTCTCATTGGGCCGCATACATCGCTGTGAACTATTTCCAGTAGTTATGTCGTACGATTTTCGTTTCCACTTTTATAAATGCTTGCAGTTTGCTTTTCGCTTATGACGACTTCGAATTTCGACCATTTTCCATTCTCGCACATTTGCATGCCGTTGGCTTTACCACTTTTAGCCGTACATTTCAAATCGCTCTCATTTAGATATCCCATTCTATAATGTCATAAAACCACCATACATTACACTGTTCACTTGATGCTCTTCGCCATTCAATTAATACAAGTTAGCGTATCTTTGCGCACGTAGCCAAACTTCGTTACTTTTCATAACAAGTGCTTCATTTTTCCGAAAAACCATTGTTTGTGATTTTGGAAACCGACATCAAATTTTGGCGCAAATCCGATAAGTAGAAAACATCTTTCAACGTTAAGTCAACTCAACTCCTTGCTGTTGATTCTTAACTGCGATTTTAGCATTACCAATGCCACTAATCCGTGTGTTTTTTCTTTGTGCTCGGTTCATTCGTATTGTTTCATGTTCTTCTCTTGGTTTGCTTCGATCAATTTCGCGCGAAATATCCAACCTTGCCGCAGCTGAAACATTTTCTGTCTTCACGCTGCACTTTATCGCTTTTTTCTTTTCTATTCCTTTCTACATCTTTCCGACGATTAGCGAACATTGCGTTTTGATCTTCGGGATTTTCTTTATTTGGACGCGCTTCTGACTCTTCAAGTATTTTAACGCGAAGCACATCGGGATGGGGCAAGTCATCTCGTGCTTCCATCGCACATCTGAACATTTCCTAAGAGTCAGGCAAACTATATAGCAATAAGATTACTAACAAATCATTTCCAATCGCGACACCTATTTCTTTCAATTTTTTCACTGCGTCGAAAAATGCATTTACATGCTGGCGCGCACTAGCACCCTCGTTCATTCGCGACAATGCCACTCGTTTCAGCAGGCTTGCTTTTCGCACTGGCCCCTTTGATTGAAATGTCTCCTGCAATTTCAACCAGTATTCTTTTGCCGGATTACAATCTTCAATTATAGCCAATTCCGATGGGCTAATCGATAATAATAAGTCCGCGCGCGCCTTTTCATCGTATGTTTTCCATACTGCTTGATCTGCCACATTTTCTGGGCAAATTTTTGTTCCATCGACATATTGCCATAGTTCGTTTTTCACTAATATAGCACGCATGTCATAGTTCTCAATCTTAATAAATGCACCAGCCATTTTTCACAGCTACACTATTTATTGTCAATGTTTTCTTATTTATTTAACACTGGGCCCATAACCTGTTGGAAAATTGTTATTAGATCCAAGCGCACAGTTTTACAGCATATACAAACAAGATAACGATATGCAGGAAACACAAACTTTTATTAGTCTAATGACGCGACGCATTCGGCAGTCAAAAACGGAGTGGGGTACAGAACTATTGAGAGATTAATGTTTCAGTACATGCGAACGAACGGACAATGCAAAACTTAGGATAAGCTAAACGAGGGTTGCCAGATTGTTACATTGCAATCATTTGAGTTACATTTGCAACAGTAAGCTGTTTTGATAGAAATTCTTTAATTGAAGTTTGGTCCGATTGGTTCGGGCCGGTTTGGGGCATTCGTGCCATTCGCGCCATTCTGGCCTTTCAAGCCTTTACTTTGGCCGCCATTTTAATTAATATTAATGTAGCATATAACCTGGTATATGACGATGAGATGTTAGTGCAACCTACAAGAGGTGGTGCACGCGCTGGTTCCGGCTTTATGATCGGTAGTTGGTCGGGGTTCCCTAAGTTTCTTGCGCTACGTGCTCGTAATTAATTAAATTAAAAGATATCGCGTGCGTTTATAGTTCGAACAAATTACTGGGAAGGGGGAAGAGAAGAAAAGAGAATAGGAACGATATCATAAATATAATATGGACGCGACACTCCTCGGTTTTCGTCGTTTGAGCTGGGCTGATGTAATTGCACAGCAGATGCCCACCCTACCTAGATCATCAGGCACCTAAACATAATAATATTTGATGATCCCTAAAACTACGACTACTTATTTCATCCTCTATTCTGGGTGCGTTGCATGACTCCCAAAAAAAAAAAAAAAAAAATGTTAACAACATTCTAATAACAGGTATTCATTTATTTTAATTTTAGTCTACAGGTGATTCATTTTCATTTTGTAACATCTAATATTTATATATTGTGCATTATTCGAAAATTATAACTTTAAATTAGGTTTTTGCACTTAACAAAAAAAAAACTACAATCATATGAAATTATATTAATATAATACAAAATATATTATATAATACAATATTAATATAATACAAAATAAGTACAATAGATTTTAATATGAATTCTTTTTACCAACTTATTATCAATAATATTTAGCTATTGAGATCTTTTCATTTTATTTATTTTTGGTCAGAACGCAAAAAAAATGTATGTATACAATTTCAATAGTTAATATAATAAATTCATTTTTGTCTTAACTATTTTAATTTTAAATTTATTTTTTGTAAGCCCATTGTCAAATTTATTTTATTTACTTATGTAATATATATAACATCTTTTTCTCTTTTAAATTGTCAATTTAATTTATTTAAATGTTTACTTTAAATCGAAAAAAAAATTTTTAAATGAAATCAAACAAAAAAAATCTCGGAACATAAGGAGTATTAGGGCAAAATCAAATTATTCATTTATTTAATTTTGTAAATTATTTTCTTATTTCATTTATTATTTATCTACTTTTATATATGTACGAGGTGTGCTCAAAAAGTATTACGAATTTTGTGTTTTTTCAGATATTATTTATTTATTCATGAATATCTATTTTGTCCCCTTCAAAGTAATCCCCATGAGATATTATACACTTGTGCCAACGGTTTTTCCAATCTTCGAAGCACTTCAAAAAATCATTTTTTTTTATCTTGTTCAGCAGCAAAACTTTCACATTCGACCGAACTTGGCGCGCTTTTTTCGGTCTTGGTTCGTGCGGCAGCTTCCATTGAGATGATTGAGCTTTGGTTTCCACGTCGTAACCATAAACCCACGATTCGTCACCAGTTATGAGCCTCTGGAGCAAATTTGGGTCGTCGCGGACAGAGTCCAACATCTCATTAGCAATGTTCATGCGATGCTGTTTTTGGTCGCAATTGAGCAATTTTGGTACGAATTTCGCGGCGACCCGTCTCAGGCCCAAATCATTGATAAAAATCGAATGGCATGAGCCAATCGATATGTCTAGCTCCTCAGCAACTTCTCTAACGGTGATTCGACGACTGGCCAATACCATTTTCTCCACTCCATTAATTTTTTCGTCTGTTGTTGAAGTGCTCGGGCGTCCGGCACGCTCTTCGTCGTTCACATCTTCTCGGCCTTCTGAGAACATTTTGTACCACCGATAAACGTTGCTTCGGTCCAAGGTACCTTCTCCGTATGCCACAATCAACATTCGGAATGCATCCGCGCACTTAATTTCGTTTTTTCACACAAAATTTGATACAGGTTCTTTGATCCATTTTTTGAATAGGTAAAAATCGAAGACGATCCAAAACATGTGCAAGCAAAGCAGCTGTCAACAATTAAGTGAACATTCAAAATGGCCGAGCTTGTCGGCATAAGTGAGAGACATGAGTACCAACATAACGCTACAAAAAAATCGAAATTCGATTATACGTAACCCGCGAAAATTCAAAATTCGCGATACTTTTTGAACACACCAAATAGCATCAAATAGCATCGGGGACTATATTTTGGCTGCCCATTTTGTGCTGTATCTTGAATTTAAACCCTTGTAATTTAAGAGACCAACGGGCTAGCCGTGAACTAAGCTCCACTTGGGTCATGCGCCATTTTAAAGATGTATCCGTGAACACAGTAAACTCTTAACTTTCTATATAGGCCCTAAATTTTTTTACTGCCAAAAGCACTCCTTCTCGGTGACCGTATACTGCCTTTGGCATCGATAAAGTTTCCTTGACATAAATGCAATTGGCACATCGCCACCATCACTATTGGTCTGCATCCAGTGTGACTAGCGTCATAGTATATTGAAAAAGGGTCAGCAAAGTTTGGGCTATTCAATACCGGAGCCGAATACATGTGATTCTTTAAGGACTCGAATGCCTGTTGAGCTTCCTCAGTCCATTCAGACATCCGTTTCCGAGAGTGTCAGACAATGGAGATGAAATAGAAGCATAATTTCTGATAAATTTATGATACCATCCAGTCATGCCAAGGAACCTGCGAACTTGTTTTACTGAGCGTGGAATTGGAAAATCCTTAACGGCTGATATTTTGCATGGATCTGTACTGATAATGCCATTGCCAATTAGAGAGAGGTATTGCCAAAAAGCATCCTTACGATCAAGGCTTGTAATAAACTCTGCCTTCGGCAATCTACTTAAGGTACCACCAATTAATGGCATAGGATACGCATATTTTACGGTTACTTCATTAACCTTTCTGCTATCAATGCATAACCTAAACTTGCCGGGTTTTTTCACTAAGCTGTTTGATTCCTGAATAACTCCGAGTTGTAACATTCGATCGAGTTCCTCGGACATCAGCTTCTCAGTAGCAGTTGATACTTCGCTGTGATACTAGCGACGGTGTTATTAAGGTGATATTAAGGTTGTCCTACCCAATTTTTTGAAAAAGACGGGAAAAACTTTATTGATTCCTGAAGCAATTTTTGTATTTTTGAGTTAATTCTTGCATTGTGATAAAATATTTAGACTCTGTGTCATTAAGTGTAAAGGTAACAAGTCGAATAATATCCAAAAGTCAATTGCAAGGTAAAGCTCTGCAGCTAGCGAAAGAACTAAAAAGAATGTCAAATTCTTGGTCACTCCCCGTAAGTTACTTCTGCAAATACTCTGCCAACAATGTTTTGACCTTTTCCATAAGCCGTCCTTACTTTGGAGTTCAGCCCGGTAGGCCAACATGATTGTGGGAAGGTAAGCCTGGTTGAATGGATTGACATGGGGGGCTGGAAGCGACAATTTTAGTCGCTATTGGTCGCTTTGTTGACCAACTGTTTGCGTACACTTGCACTGCTGTTTCTACAATCAGGTTTGTAAGTATCTGCTTTTCCGCAGCCATAACAAAATACTCTACGCTCTGCCAAACTTGGTATCGGTGACCTTTCCCAGCGCAATTCCACCATGACAAATCTACCGCCGACAAGTCATACTCAACATTGGATGTAGTTTCTTCGTCAGATACCATCTCAGATTTGAAAATGGCACTCAGTCGTCGAGGAACATTGGGCACACCTTCTTTTTGACGGCTTGGAAATTGAAGCACGGTCTATGAAAGTAATGTTCGCAAGAGGTTGCTAATAACTGAATTATTTCAGAACAAATGCAACAATGCCTGTGTTATTAATTCGAGTCAGATCTTCTGTACTATGAGACAGAACCATCTCGGTAAATGAGTTGCGAAAATTTGATTAACTAATTCTAGTCAATCACTCTTTAATTTAGACATCTAATTTTGATAGAGAAGGAGCCAAAGAAAATGTAAGATAACAAAATTGTTCCTAATCACGACATCGAAAATGTGGGAGTCATGCAACTGACTGTAAACTAGAATATAATTCCATTTAGTTATATAATGAGATGCAACCAGAAGGAAATTATAAGGAGAAATAGGCCACTATATGTCATTTCACATCGGCTTGAGCTTAGAAAGCTGCCTAATCCTCGTCCAGCGAAATTCGTTAAGGTTTCTCAAAAGAATTAGCCTTTTGCCTAATTCGGTATCTGCATAAAACAGTCGTTCTGGTAGTGTTGAACTTATCCAAAGTGAAATTAAAGGGGATGGCTGCAGCTCAATACTCCGCAAATCCAATAAACAACATATAAAACCTTCCGACTAATAAGTAAACAAGGAGTAAAAGGTATAAACTATTATTTGACAACGGAGTTATGTCCAATAAAAGTTATAACACATCCTGTAAGTCAAAGTCTACACCCACTAGCTATTGGGATTATGATACTGGGCCGAGAAATCCATTGAATTGTCCTGGGTCCGTAGCATATTCCAATAACAATGACAAGTGGTCAAGAGAAGGATGGGAGGTAACGACAAGATGTCAACCGTTAAGTGTAAGCTGTTTTTAATTCATATTAATGTAGCATATAACCTGGTATTTGACGAGCAGATGTTAATGTATCCTACAAGAAGTGGAGCACGCCGTAGTGCGCTTGCCTAAAACAATTTTTTATGCCTACAATTATGCTTAGGTTTTTTTTTAAGCCGATCTTTTGCCGACGCCCTCTATGAAGTAGAGTACAATGTCAAGACATTTTTGGTTAGTTGATTAAACATTTTTCTGATAGTTTTGCTTGAGTTTTTGTCTGAACGAATAATATAATTGCCACCGGCCCAAAATTTCTTGGTAGGCACGCGCGTCTCGACAAACAAATAAAAATTGTTTCGTGGGAAAAATTATATTCCCAAATTGTTTCATCGGCAATACAGCTAGTGAAACCATCTACAATGATTTGCCGTTAAACGAGAAAAAAAACTCTGAGCTTAAATAACTATAATAAATATATTATCATTAAATACATATAAATATGATAACAAAAGGCGACCGATTTAACTGCAAAAAAAAAAACAATATATATGTTTTTGCCACGGAACTGATCGGCTAATCAGCCAGCGCCAACCGCCATCGCCAACTCGGGTCCACGACACAATCACCGCTGCACCACTGTGATATGGAGAGGATGGAGGCTTCCCCTACGTCCACAGCATCGATTCATCGAGTGCTCCGGCATATATGCCCACAATTTGCCTAACCTTAACTCCTTTAGTGAATTGAATATTTTTTTTATCATTATTTAATAATAACTAGTTAAAAATTAAAAATCATGAATTATTAAAATTATCCACGTCAATATAAAGTGAAATTAAACTATGATCCATATTGAGTCTATTTGGTGCAAACAAATTATATGAAACGAACAAAAAATTAATAAGTGAAGAACAAAGAGAAAAGAAAAATTGCAACACTCGTCAACATTAAAATTGTTCCTTTAAAGTTCACACTAATCAATTGACCTCCCAGGCCTATCAGATGCCCCGCCTACAAAAGATCTATTGGATGTGGAGGATATTCAAGTAATTGCATCTGAACCATAAATTTACATTTCGTTTAAATTTTATTGTTGGTAAGCAGCATTAATACTTCGATGTTAAAGTGTGTTAAAATGCGAAAAAATAGTGTAAAATGACAAGTGCAAAATTCACTCAATTTAGTGATGAGGAAGACATAGACAAAAAAAAAACACTCACTCAACTTTGATCGCACTTTCAATGCGCGGAAGAATTTTGAGTGGGCTTTTAAGTTGTTGATCAAAATTAAAGCACCGCCAAAAAGTATGCTCCAACTTTAATATCGAAGTCGCTGCAAAAAAAAAATATGAATGAATAAACACAGAAATAGAAATGAAATTCGAATACAAAAAACAAATAAATAAATATATAAGTGAAATAAATATAAATAAATAAAATATAAATAATATAATAAATATATATTATTATTAATATTATGAAAAAAATTAATAATAAATATATAATCATAATATTGAAGTAATATATATATACATGTAGATAAATAATAAATGAAATAGGGAATTAATTTACAAAATTAAATAAACGAATAATTTGGTTATGCCCTAATACTCTTTATGTTCCGAGATACTTTTTTTGATTTCTTTTTTATTTTTTTATTTTTCCATTTAAAGTTAAAACTCAAATAAATAAAATTCACACAAAAATATTAAAAAAAAAATATTCTTATATATATTGCATAAGTAAATAGAATAAATTTGAATATGGGTTTACAAAAGGAAATTTAAAAAAACCAAATTAGTTAAGACACAACTAAAATTATTATATTAACTATTGAAATTGTATACCTACATTTTTTTTTTGCTTTCGGACCAATACTAAATAAAATGAAAAAAGATCTAATTAGCTAAATACTATTGTTAATAAGTTGGTAAAGATAATTCATATTAAAATCCATTGCACTTATTTTGTATTATATTAAACCTTATAAATTCTCTCATGTTATTGTAATTTTTAATTAAAGTTATTGTTGAAAATTATGTTAATTTACATGCAATGCAACCGTGCATCCACATATATGTTAAGTCCATTATTAATGAATAGCAATACTGTTAACTAACAGAATATCGTTTGAGTCTTAAATAAACTTTGGTTGAGTACACAACGCTGGTGGTACTTCGATTTATTTTATTATTCAGGCATTCCCTGACGCGGGGAAACTTCGCTCTAACAGGTTATGGGCCCAGAGCACGTGGCCTGATAATATTGGTTAAAGTTTATTGACTCGATATCTAGAGTTACGAACTCGGATGTGTTTAAAAGAAAAAATCGGCAGTTGCGTCTATGTAAATGTAAATTGCGTCGCAGAAATAGAAAAATGAGTGCATTGTACCAAATTGAGAAGCTTGAAGAAAAGAATTATGATTCTTGGAGCATACAGATGCGAAGCGTGTTGGTGCATGCGGATCTATGGGAAGTTGCGTCGGGGGATTTACTGGAGTCTGATGTGGGCGAAAATATTAACTGGAGTGCGCTGGATCGTAAGGCATTGGCAACGATCACGCTAAGTGTTAAGGCATCGCAGTTGGGATACATCAAGAATTGCATAACGTCGCAGGAGGCATGGACTAAGTTGCGCGAAGTTCATCAGCCAAGCGGGCCGGTTCGTAAAGTCTCGCTATACAAAAAGTTGCTCAATTCACGCATGGCGGAGGGGCAAAGCATGGCTAGCTATTTGATCACATTTAATGAAATCGTGGATCAGCTTGCCGGAGTTGGAATAGCAATAGTTGACGAGCTCAAGGTCATTATTTTGCTTTCCAGTCTTCCAGATTTTTATGAGAATTTCGTTGTCGCCATCGAGACGCGCGACAGTCTTCCAACGTTTGAAATTCTATGTATAAAGTTGAAGGAAGAAGGCGAGAGGAAAGAGAGCGCAGAAAATCACAGCAATGTCGCGCAGGCCTTTTCAGTTAGACAGAGGCATAGCGCTAGTGCGAAGGTCACTACAAAGAAGAAACTGAAAAATTTTGCCTGTTACAACTGTGGTGAAAGAGGGCATATTAAGGCGAATTGTCGCAAAATAATTGCTAAAAATGACGAAACAAAGAGCGGACAGCAGAATTGCAGCTTCCGAACGCATTGGATGCAAGCAGCTTTAAGAAATTCGGCTGGTGCTTGGACAGTGGATTTTGAGGCGCATACCGAAACGATCGGTTTGGCAGACGCACGGCTTCTTGCAAGCAGAAGGCAGAGGCGAAGTTAAATTGAAAACGGATTTGTGTACACTGGTCTTAGGTAACGAATTGTACGTGCCAAAGTTGACGGCAATTTCATGTCTGTGGGTCAAGCCGTAGCAAGGAAGTGCATTGCAAATTTTGATGCAACAAGTGCAAGAGTCTTTAAAGGCGGCGAATGTATACTCGAGGCCAAACGAGTAGGAAATCTGTATATGTTTGTAACAGATGTTATGCTGCTGTTAAGTCAGACAGCGAGTTGTGGCATAACAGATATGGTCACCTGAATTATGATAGTTTGCGTGAAATGGCAAATAAGGCGCTGGTGCGAGGAATGGAGAATGTTGACGTGTTGCAACGGGTGTCGTGCATGACATGCATGTTGAATAAGGTTCACGTGCAGACATTTCCAGGATCAAGAGAAAGCCGAGCGCAAGAACTTCTGGAACTAGTGCACACTGATGTGTGTGGCCCTTTCGAAGCAAAGTGTCTTGGCGGCTCTAAGTATTTCCTTACGTTCATTGATGACAAATCAAAGCGGATTTTGTGTATTTCCTCAAAGGAAAAGACGAGGTTTTTCACAAGTTCGTGGAGTACAAAAATCTGGTAGAGCGTCAAACAGGAAAGATGATCAAGTGTATTCGCAGCGACAACGAGCGTGAATACGTAAACAAAACCTTCAACGAGTATTTGAAAAACAATGGAATTGCACGGCAATTGACGGTGGCGTACACTCCACAACAAAACGGTGTGGCAGAACGAGCTAATCGTACACTTGTGGAGATGGCTAGATGCTTATTGGAGCAGTCAGGATTGGATCAGTCACTGTGGGCAGAGGCAGTAAACACAGCGGTGTATTTACGTAATCGTGCAGTCACAAAGGCCCTGATCGAGATGACACCAATGGAAGCGTGGACTGGTAAGAAACCAATGATAAGCCATCTTAAAGTTTTTGGTTCCGTTGCAGTGGCACTGGACAAGGGTCATCACAAGGGCAAGTTTAAGCCCAAGGGGAAAGAATACCGCATGGTCGGTTACTCAATGCAGGCGAAAGGCTATCGGCTCTACGATGCAGAATCCAAGACAGTGGTCGACAAACGAGATGTTCTCTTTGACGAGGTCA
This sequence comes from Drosophila paucipuncta, assembly GCA_035043875.1. Taxonomy (NCBI): domain Eukaryota; kingdom Metazoa; phylum Arthropoda; class Insecta; order Diptera; family Drosophilidae; genus Drosophila; species Drosophila paucipuncta. Next base: position 22,330 of record JAWNMP010000024.1, on the reverse strand, counting down.
GCTGCTTGGAGCAGGCAAAGGGCGAAGCGGTAACATTTGATATGTCAAATGTAGGGCATCGAGTTGAGCAAGCTGACAAAGAGGATGATGATGGGGAAGACATCACATCTCGCTCAGATGCTACTGATGAAAGTAGTGCGGATGACAAAAAGCTGGAAGAAGAGCAGATCCCACGAATTGGACCTGGAAGACCGAAATTGCTAAGGACGGGCAGACCTGGTCGTCCAAGGAAGCAATTTAATATACTCAGTGCAATGGTTACAAGTGATGTACCCATTCCAACAACCTACGAGGAAGCAACGCGCGGTTCGCATGTTTCGTTTTGGCAAGAAGCGATGCAAAAGGAGTATGAGGCATTGATTACGAATCAAACCTGCTGGCAGCTGGCAGATTTACCGAAAGGTCATCGTGCAATTGGCTGCAAGTGGGTCTACAGTTTGAAGCGAGATGCTCACGGCAAAATACAGCGGTTCAAGGCACGACTGGTGGCAAAAGGATGCGCACAGCAGTATGGTGTTAACTACGCCGAAACGTTTTCACCGGTTTGCAGGCTGGAGAGCGTGCGATTTATGTTGTTGTTGTGCAGAGTTGCAGTTGTACCTACATCTATTGGACGTTTGTACTGCGTATCTGAACAGCGATCTAAGAGATACTGTTTATATGAAGCAACCACAAGGATATGCTGAAGGCAATCAGACGGACAAAGTGTTGCTGCTAAAAAAGGCGATATATGGATTGAAGCAATCTGGAAGGGAGTGGAACTCTAAGATCGACAGCTAACAGAATATCGCTTGAGTCTTAAATAAACTCTGGTTGAGTACACAACGCTGGTGGTACTTCGATTTATTTTATTATTCAGGCATTCCCTGACGCGGGAAACTTCGCTCTAACAGTTATAATTTCCGAATAATGTACAATATAAAAATATTAGATGTTACAAAATGAAAACTAATCACCCGTAGACTAAAAGTAAAAGAAATGAATATCTGTTATTAGAATAGTGTTAAAATTAATAAGTAACTTTTTTCTTGGGAGTCATGCAACGCACACTGAACAGAGGATGAAATAAGTAGTCGTTGTTTTAGGGATCATCAACTATTACTAAGTTTAGGTGCCTGATGATCTAGGTAGGGTGGGCATCTGCTGTGGCAATTACATCAGCCCAGCTCAAACGACCCAGGAGTGTCGCGTCCATATTATATTTATGGGATCGTTCCTATTACCCTCTCCTCTCTTCGCCGTTTAGAGTAATTTGCTCGAACTATAACCGCACTCGATATCATTTAATTAGTATTATACACAGCGAGCACGTAGCGCAAGAAACTTTAAGGAACCCCGATCATACAGCCGGAACCAGCGCGTGCACCACCTCTTGTAGGCTACACTAACATCTGCTCGTCAAATACCAAGTTATATGCTAAAACGCGCTGGTTTCGGCTGTATGATCGGTAGTTTATCGGGGATCCTTAAAGTTTCTTGCGCTACGTGCTTGCTGTGTATAATACTAATTAAAAGATATCGCGGGCGGTTATAGTTCGGACAAATTATTGTACATTATTCGAAAATTATTACTTTAAATGAGATTGTTGCACTTAACAAAAAAAAATACAATCATATGAATGATGTTATATGGTTTTATATAATACAAAATAAGTGCAATAGATTTTAATATGAACTATTATTACCAACTAATTATCAATAATATTTAGCTTATTAGACCTTTTCATTTTATTTATTTTTGGTCAGAACGCAAAAAAAAGTAGGTATACAATTTCAATAGTTAATATAATAAATTCATTTGTGTCTTAACTATTTTACTTTTAAAATTTTTTTTTTAATATACGATACTCGTATATAACAATTTTTCTCGTTTAAATTGTGAATTTAATTTATTTAAATTTTTACTATAAATCAAAAAAAAAATTAAAATGAAATAAAAAAAAATCACGGAACATAAGGAGTATTAGGGCAAACCCAAATTATTCATTTATTTAATTTTGTAAATTATTTTCTTATTTCATTTATTATTTATGTACTTGTATATATGTATATATTACTTCAATATTATGATTATCCATTTATTATTAATTTTTTCATAATATTAATTATAATATATATTTATTATATTATTTATATTTTATTTATTTATATTTATTTCACTTATATATTTATTTATTTGTTTTTTGTATTCGAATTTCATTTCTATTTCTGTGTTTATTCATTCATATTTTTTTTTTTGCAGCGACTTTGATATTAAAATTGGAGCATAGTTTTGGGCTGTGCTGTAATTTTGATCAACAACTTAAAAGCCCACTCAAAATTCTTCCGCGCATTGAAAGTGCGATCAAAGTTGAGTGAGTTTTTTTTTTTTTGTCTATGTCTTCCTCATCACTAAATTGAGTGAATTTTCACTTGTCATTTTACACTATTTTTTTCGCATTTTAACACACTTTAACATGGAAGTATTAATGCTGCTTACCAACAATAAAATTTAAACGAAATGTAAATTTATGGTTCAGATGCAATTACTTGAATATCCTCCACATCCAATAGATCTTTTGTAGCCGGGGCATCTGATAGGCCTGGGAGGTCAATTGATTAGTGTGAACTTTAAAGGAACAATTTTAATGTTGACGAGTGTTGCAATTTTTCTTTTTTCTTTGTTCTTCACTTATTAATTTTTTGTTCGTTTCATATAATTTGTTTGCACCAAATAGACTCAATATGGATCATAGTTTAATTTCACTTTATATTGACGTGGATAATTGAAATAATTATCATTTTAATTTTTAACTAGTTATTATTAAATAATGATAAAAAAAAATGTGCAATTCACTAAATGAGTTAAGGTTAGGCAAATTGTGGGCCCATAGGCCGGAGCACTTGGTGAGTCGACGCTGGGCACGTCGGCGGGGAAGCCTCCATCCTCTCCATATCACAGTGGTGCAGCGGTGATTGTGTCGTGGACCCGAGTTGGCGATGGCGGTTGGCGCTGGCTGATTAGCCGATCAGTTCCGTGGCAAAAACATATATATTGTTTTTTTTTTTGGCAGTTAAATCGGTCGCCTTTTGTTATCATATTTATATGTATTTAATGATAATATATTTATTATAGTTATTTAAGATCAGAGTTTTTTTTCTCGTTTAACGGCAAATCATTGTAGATGGTTTCACTAGCTGTATTGCCGATGAAACAATTTGGGAATATAATTTTTCCCACAAAACAATTTTTATTTGTTTTTCGAGACGCGCGTGCCTACCAAGAAATTTTGGGCCGGTGGCAATTATATTATTCGTTCAGGAAAAAAAATCGGGTTAGGGACGGTTTTCATCGCGTCCACGTGTAACATTTCTATCTCCACGAAACCGAAAAAAAACCAAAGTCGATGGGACTCGCACGACCGTCCCTTTCGGCAGACAAAACCCGCTAAACTATCAGAAAAATGTTTAATCAACTAACCAAAAGGGCTCTACCCCTCATAGAGGGCGTCGTCAAAAGCTCGGCTTAAAAAAAAACCAAAGCATAATTGTAGGCATAAAATTCTATTAACTTAGGCAAGCGCACTACATACCCCGAAGTGCACAGCTTATGAAACTCAATTTTTCATCCCAGTTACGATGGCTGGGGTCCACATATGCCTTGATGGCTGAAAGAACGGATCGGTTGACTCTCTCTGACGCATTAGCCTGAGGAGAATAATATGCTGTTTAGGTATGGAAAATGTTGTATTTGTCTAGCAAGGAGTTGAAAGACTTAGATTTAAACTGAACTCCGTTGTCAGATACTATTGTTTCGGGTATTCCGAAGCAATGGAATAGATCTTCTTCCAAATAACGTCTGATAGCTTCAGCAGTACATTTTCGGACGGGCTTCAAAAATGGAAATTTCGACATATGGTCTAGTACAACAAAAATACATATATTTCCAGATTTGCTGCGTGGATAGGGTCCCAGAAAATCAACAAATAACTTTTGAAAGAACCGCAGTGGTTGACCAGTATGTCCCATTTTAGGTTTTAAGGTCTGATTGGGTTGCTTCGTGGCTTTACAAACATCGCAAGCACTTATATAATTTTTTACATCTGTTCCCATATTTGCCCAGTAATACAACATTCTGAGTCTTTCTAAAGTTTTGTTTATTCCACCATGCGCATGCAAGGGATCATCATGGGCTATTTTAAGTGCAGGCAATATCAGAGGCTGTGGCACCCAAAGTTTCCAGCATACATCATCTGCAACCTCTTTATGGACTCGTATGCTTTGGGACTTAAATTCTGGTGGCTCCAAGTAGATTATTAGCTATTAAACACCACAGAAGACAAATCTAACGTACGTATACGGACGTCAAAGAGCATCGGGGACTAGATTTTGGCTGTCCTCTTTGTGCTGTATCTTGAATTTAAACACTTGTAATTTTAGAGACCAACGGGCTAGCCGTGAACTAAGATCCACTTGGGTCATGAGCCATTTTAAAGATGCAATCCGTGAACACCGTAAACTCTTGACCTTATATATAGATTCTAAATTATTTTACTGCCAAAAGCACTCATTTTCGGTGACATAAAAACTGCCTTTGGCATCGATTAAGTTTCTTTGACATACATGAAATTGGCACATCGTCACCATCAATATTGGTCTGCATTAACACAGCTCGAACTCAAGTGTGAGTAGCGTCACAATGTATTGAGAAAGGCTCAGCAAAGTTTGGACTATGCAATACCGGAGCGGAACACATGTGATTCTTTAAGGACTCGAATGCCCGTTGAGCTTCCTCAGTCCATTCAAACTTCCGTTTGGCCTTGAGAGTATCAGACAATGGAGATGAAATAGAAGCATATAGAAGTAGTCATGCCAAGGAACCTGCGAACTTGTTTTACTGAATCCTTAACGGCTGATATTTTGTCTATATCTGTAGTAATAATGGCATCGCCAATTAAAGAGAGGTATTTGCCAAAAGCATCCTTAAGGTCAATGCTTGTAATAAACTCTGCTTTCGGCAATCTACTTAAGATGCAACCAACTAATGGCATAGGATACGCATCTTTTTCGGTTACTTCATTAACCTTTCTACTATCAATGCATAACCTAAATTTTCACTAAAACGACATCAGCTTCTCAGTAGCAGGCGATACTGCATAGTGACGCTGTATTATAGGTTAAGCGTCGGCTACATCAATTACGTGTGATATTAAGGATGTCCTACCCAATCCAGTCTTTGAAAAAGACGGGAACAACTTTATTGATTCCTGCAGCAAGTTTTGTTGTTTTGGAGTCAATTCTCGCATTGTCGGGTCATTTAGGGACGAAATATTTAGACTCTGTGTCATTAAGTGTAATGGTAACAAGTCGAAAACTGTCCAAAAGTCAATTCCAAGGTAAAGTTCTGCCGCTAGAGAAGGAACTAAATAGAATGTCAAATTCTTAGTCTCTCCCCTGTAAGTTACTTCTGCAAACATTCTGCCAACAATGTTTTGGCCTTTTCCATCAGCCGTCCTTACTTTGGAGTTCATTGCCTTATGCACGAGGGCGTAAATCATTAGGTGTGGCTATTATTGAAGCTAAAAGCAATTATTTTTTCTCTTCGGTATATATTTTTAAAATCAATTCTACGACGTTTGGAACGTGTTTTCAGTCTGCCCGGTAGGTCAACATGATTGTTGGAAGGTAAGTCTGGTTGAAAGGATAGACAAGGACCTGGAAGCGACAAGGTTATCTTTGTTGACCAACTGTTTGCGTACACACCTCTGCTGTGCACACGCATGATAGTTTTTTGAAACGCTTGCACTGCAGTTTATGCCACTAGATTTGTAAGTATCTGCTTTTCCGCAGCCATAACCAAATACTTGTGCCACTCTTGGTATCGGTGACCTTTTCCAGCGCAATTCCAGCATGACAAATCTACCGCCGACAAGTCATACTCAACATTGGATGTAGTTTCTTCGTCACAGACCATCTCAGAATTGGTTTCGGAAATGGCATTCACTAGTCGTCGAGGAACAACTGATTGCTTTGCTTTTAAACTGATTGCATAAAGATTTTTCGAGTCCGAACTAGGCGACGCATGCTAAATGTCCATAAAAATCGTCAAATGATTCATTTGCTCTTTGCTTATATTCCTGTCCATCCGGTCATCCTTAAATTGACCACGAAGGGTAACGCACAAGTCTTTCCAATAAATCTCCGGATACTTTTATGATATACCAGTACCATTCGCTAGCACTCCCATAAAACAGGTTACTGGCATATCTGGCCGTCAAGTCGAAATTGCCATCCAATGTTTGCTTTTTAAAGCTTCTACGCGTTATAGAAAATATTCGATGGACAAAGTGGCCTTGCCGGTAAACCCAATTTTCCAATTAGCCATTATCTGTCGTTTGATTTTGTACTTCAGCCTCTGTCTGAGAAGGAGTTACATTCGCTATTTTGGCAGTTTGACTAACTCTAAGGCCTTCTGAAAGAGTTTGGACCAACCTGTTCGTTTGGTCGGCCAAACTGGTGGCAATGAGTCGGGTTTGCTCAACCAATAGCCACTCTTCTAGTTTCGGCCATTGATTGTTGAATCGATTCCATGTTTGGTGCCTCTTGCTGCATGGTTGTTGAGCCCTGCGACAAACTGTAATGTCTTCAGAGTTGCGCATTTCGACTTGATCGGAATTTGTAACACGTTTCGCTTGAGCTCTAGTCTGAAGGGACTGAAATGTTGAGGGCCTTCTTGCATTTGACGTAGAGGGTCCAGTGGGACTAAGATTCTCAGTTGAAGCCGAAGTTAGGCGTGTCAGGCTCTGCTTGCAAATTAGGCACACCACGCGACACTCCTCGGCTTTCGTCGTTTGAGCTGGGCTGATGTAATTGCCACAGCAGATGCCCACACTACCTGATCATCAGTCACCTTAACATAATAATATTTGATGATCCCTAAAACAACGACTACTTATTTCATCCTCTGTTCTGTGTGCGTTGCATGACTCCCAAAAAAATGTACTTATTCATTTTAACAATATTCTAATAACATGAATTCAGTTATTTTAATTTTAGTCTACGGGTGACTCATTTTCATTTTGTAACATCTAATATTTTTATATTGTACATTATTCGATAATTATAACTTTAAACGAGATTATTGCACTTAACAAAAAAAATACCATCATATGAATGAAATTATATAGTTTAATATAATACAAAATAAGTGCAAAAGATTTTAATATGAATTATTTTCACCAACTTATTATCAATAATATTTAGATAATTATACCTTTTCAACAAGTTTTTCTCTTTAAATTAGAAATTAATTTATTTAAATTTTTACTTTAAATCGAAATAATGTTATTTGTTTGCCAGGGACGCACGTGCCCACAAAGAAAACTGCACCGCGACCTATTTGATCTATTGTGCCCCTTCAGAGCTTATATGTCTTCCATCAGTCCCAACTCTCTCACAAACGTGAGGATCTTTGTTGGGTTGAGGTCTACTATGTCTTCGCAATTCAAAACATGCTCCTAGGATGCTCCTTCTTCTTCTAGTTAGGGCGACACATTCTGCCAGGATGTGCATCGAGGACTCCTTCTCTTTCACAAAACCTGCAGAGGTCGCTACTATGTATACCCACTTTTGCCAGGTGACTTCTTAGTCTACAGTGTCCTGTCAATAGACCGGTAAGTATCCTAAGGCTGTTCTTTCCCATTGTTATAATCTGTTTAAAACGTACAGGATTATAACCACCTAGAGACATTTGGCTTGTCTGAGTCCTACTGCCTCTGACCAGCTCTGTTGCCGTCTCTGTCTCTCTTCGTTTCTGAGTTCCAGTCGTATAGTGTATCTCCCTATGCCACAAAACGGTTCTGGTCCTGTTAGGGGCCTTCCTGCCCCCATTCTGTCCGTCAGCCGCCTCGTTTCCCGCTATGTCCTTGTGGCCCGGGACCCATCTCAGGGTGAGCCTGTTGTGAGTTCCGAGCAGGTCTAGCTTCGAACGAACCTCATGGACTACCTTCGATGTAATTTTAGTCCCCATTATGGCGTTCAATGCTGCTTGACTATCGGATAGGATGGATATATCCGTATTCCGATAGTTACGTTCTATGTTGAAATCCGCACATCTCCCTATCGCACACACCTCAGCCTGAAATATGCTGGTGTGTACCCAGGATTCATTGTATGATACTCCGAGGACCCACCACTCCAAGACCGGTGCCGTGATTCGTGAGTGATCCGTCGGTGTACCATTTTATTGTGTGGGGTTTCATGGGATGAACTTCATCTAGAGTTGTCCATTCCCTTTTGCTACTCATACGAACTGTGAAATTTCGATCGAATATGTATTCGGCTACCATTTCGTCCCTAGGTTGCATCAGCAGGGGCAGTTCGTTTGAGAGGAGTTGGGCATCTTTAGTCGATATTATTGCGAATCCTTCTGCTGATATCCTTAAAAGCGTGGCTTTCTGCTTGAGCCTTATGATGTGGTGGAGTGGTGTGAGCTCCATTAAGGCTTCAAGGGCCATTGTTGGGCAGGTGCGCATGGCTCCTGTCATACATACGCAGGCCATTCTTTGCAACTTCTGTAGTTGTTTCTTCCCGGTGGTCAGCCGAGCCCTATCACCCCATGCTACCACTCCATAGGTTAACATGGGTCTTACTACCATTAGGTATAACCATCTTAGTATCTTTGGAGATGTACCCCATGATTTTGCCGGCAATGCTACGACATGTATAAAGCGCCCTGGAGCACTTTAATATCGTATTTTGCACATGGGTGCCAAAGTTAAGCCTGCTGTCAAATGTGACCCCAGGTATTTGACCTCCCTACTCGTTTCTAGTAGGTCCCTGAGAGCCATATTTATCTCATCCTTGTAACTTATTTCGTCTGGTAAAGGGGACGATGACTGTTTTCGTAGGGTTTAGGTTGAGTCCAATCCTCCATACACCAGTCGTACGTTATCCTAGCCCTGACTGGAGTATTTCACAAAGTGATTCTTCAAATTTGGCTCGCGCTATGATAACAATGTCATCGGCATATCCTTGACATTGAATACCACTGTTAGCAAGTCTGTTAAGCAGTTCGTCTACTAACAGACTCCAGAGTAGCGGAGACAACTCCGCTCCTTGGGGCCAGCCTCTGGTGGTTAGGACTGTTACATTGCTATCGTGTAGTGATGCTGTGGTTTGCCTGGACCGTAGCAGTGCAAGTATCCATCTGCTGGTAGTGTGGTCCTGGCCTCTTCTCTCAAGAGTAGCATTGATTGCATCGTGAGATGTGTTATCGAAGACAGCTTCTATATCTAAGAAGGCGCACAGTGCTACTGCCTTACTACGCAAGCAATCAAAAGAGTCTTCTCGACTTAATTGTAGGTCATCCAGCATGCTTAGAGTTCGCAATAATTTTTAGCTATTTCCGATTGTGACCATATGCTGGCCAAATGCCAATTTGTAAACGGTTGTGTTATTTCACCCCTACGTTTTCGGACGGGCTTCAAAAATGGAAATTTCGACATATGGTCTAGTACAACAAAAATACATATATTTCCAGATTTGCTGCGTGGATAGGGTCCCAGAAAATCAACAAATAACTTTTGAAAGAACCGCAGTGGTTGGCCAGTATGTGCCATTTTTAGGTTTTTAAGTCTGATTGGGATGCTTCGCGGCTTGACAAACGTTCTGAGTCTTTCTAAAGTTTTGTTTATTCCACCATGCGCATGCAAGGGATCATCATCAGCTTTTTTAAGCGCAGGCAATATCAGAGGCTGTGGCACCCAAAGTTTCCAGCATACATCATCTGCAATCTTGGTGTCTGCCGTATACTCGGACCGACGGAAAATAAATTCATTTTCAATTTTTAGGTCTGGCTTAGAAGACTGGGTTGTGCGAATCTTATTATTTATGGACTCGTATACTGGGGACTTAAATTCTCATGACTCCAAGTAGATTATTAAGATATGAAGCACAACGGAACACAAATCTTCCGTATACGTACGTGAAAGAGCATCGGGGACTATATTTTGGCTGCCCTTTTTGTGCTGTATCTTGAATATAAAACCTTGTAATTTAAGAGACCAACGGGCTAGCCGTGAACTAAGATCCACTTGGGTCATGAGCCATTTTAAAGATACATGATCTGTGAACACAGTAAACTCTTCACCTATATAGGCCCTACATTTTTTACTTCCAAAAGCACTCCTTCTCGGTGACATAAATACTGATTTTGGCATCGATTAAGTTTCCTTGACATAAATGCAATTGGCATATCATCACCATCACTATTGGTCTGCATCAACACAGCTCCAACTCAAGTGTGACTAGCGTCACAATGTATTGAAAAGGCTCAGCAAAGTTTGGGCTATGCAATACCGGGGCCGAACACATGTGATTCTTTAAGGACTCGAATGCCTTTGAGCTTCCTCAGTCCATTCAAACTTTCGTTTCCGAGAGTATCAGACAATGGAGATGAAATAAAAGCATAATTTCCGATAAATTTATGATACCATCCAGTCATGCCACGGAACCTGCGAACTTGTGTTATTGAGTGCTTAACGACTGATATTTTGTCTGGATCTGTAACAATAATGCCACTGATAATTAGAGAGAGGTGTTTGCCAAGAGGCATCCTTAAGGTTAAGGCTTGTAATAAACTCTGCTTTCGGCAATCTACTTAAGATACCATAAATTAATGGCATAGGATACGCATATTTTACGGTTACTTCATTAACCCTTCTACTATCAATGCATAACCTAAATTTGCCGGGCTTTTTCACTAAAACGACTGGGGACGACCAGGAGCTGTTTGATTCCTGAATAACTCCGAGTTGTAATATCCCATCGAGTTCCTCGTACATCAGTTTCTCAGTAGCAGACGATACTGCACAGTGACGCTGTTTTATAGGTTTAGCGTCGGCTACATCAATTACGTGTGATATTAAGGCTGTCCTACCAAATCCTTTCTTTGAAAAAGACGGAACAACTTCATTGATTCCTGGATCAATTTTTGTTGTTTTGGAGTCAATTCTCGCAAGTCGCATACTGTGCAAAAGTCAATTCCAAGGTAAAGTTCTGCAGCTAGAGAAGGAACTAAATATAATGTCAAATTCTTAATCTTTCCCCTGTAAGTTACTTCTGCAAATACTCCGCCAACAATGTGTTGGCCTTTTCCATCAGCCGTCCTGTCCTTTTTTGGAGTTCATTGCCTTATGCATGAGGGCGTAAATCATTAGGTGTGGCTATTATTGAAGCTAATAGCAATTTTTTTCTATTTGGCATACATTATTAAAATCAATTCTATGACGTTTATAATGGGTTTTGGGCTGCCCGGTAGGTCAACATGATTGTTGGAAGGTAAGTCTGTTTAAATGGATTGAGGCTGGAAGCGACAAGCTTAGTCGGTATTGGTCGCTTTGTTGACCAACTGTTTGCGTACACACCTCTGCGGTGTACGTGCGTGATAGTTGCACTGCAGTTTCTACAACCAGGTTTGTAAGTATCTGCTTTTCCGCAGCCGTAACAAAATACTCTGCCATACACTCTTGGTATCGGTGACCTTTTCCAGCGCAATTCCACCATGACAAATCCACCGCCAACAAGTCATACTCAACATTTGATGTACTTTCTTCGTCACAGACCATCTCAGAATTGGTTTCGGAAATGGCATTCACTAGTAGTCGAGGAACAACTGATTGCTTTGATTTTAAAACTGATTGCATAAAGATTTTTCGAGTCTGCTGAATGTCCATAAAAATCGTCAAATGATTCATTTGCTCTTTGCTTATATTCCTGTCCATCCGGTCATCTTAAATTGACCACGAAGGGAAACGCACAAGTCTTTCCAAAAAACTTCCGGGACACTTTTATGATATCACCAGTACCATTCGCTAGCACTCCCATAAAACAGGTTACTGGCATATCTGCCCGTCAACTCGAAATTGCCATCCAATGTTTGCTTTTTTAAAGCTTCTACGCGTTATAGAAAATATTCGATGGACAAAGTGGCCTTGCCGGTAAACCTAATTTTCCAATTAGCCATTATCTGTCGTTTGATTTTGTACTTCAGCCTCTGTCTGAGAAGGAGTTACATTCGCTATGTTGGCAGTTTGACTAACTCTAAGGCCTTCTGAAAGAGCTTGGACCAACCTGTTCGTTTGGTCGGCTAAACTGGTGGCAACGAGTCGGGTAGGCTCAACCATAGCCACTATTGTAGTTTCGGTCATCGATTGTTGAATTGGTTCCATGTTTGGTACCTCTTGCTGCATGGTTGTTGAGCCCTGCGACAAATTATTGTCTTCAGAGTTGCGCATTTCGACTTGATCGGGATTTGTAATACGTTTTGCTTGAGCTCTGGTGTTCTGGCACTTGACGTAGAGGTTCCAGTGGGACTAAGATTCTGAGTTGAAGCCGAAGTTAGGCGTGTTAGGCTCTGCTTGCAAATTAAGCACACCTTATTTTTTCCTGCTTGGGAATTGATGCACGGTCTATGAAAGTAATGTCCTCAAGAGGTTGCTAATAATTGACACTAGAAAACTATTATTTCAGAACAAATGCAACAATGTTTGCCTGTTTTACTAATTCTAGTCAGATCTTCTGTACTATGAGACAGAGTTGCGAAAATTTGATTAACTAATTCTAGTCAATCACTTTTTAATTTAGACATCTAATTTTGATAGAGAAATAATATGGGAGTCATGCAACTGACTGTAAACTAGAATAGAATTCTCTTTAGTTATATAATGAGATGCAACAAGAACGAAATTATAAGAAGAACCAGGAAACTATATGTCATTTCACTGCGGATTGCGATTAGAAAGCTGCCAAGTCCTCGTCCAACGAAATTCCTTAAGGTTTCTCAAAAGAATATTAGGCAAATGGGGAATTCGGTAACTGCATAAAACAGTCGTACCGGTAGTGTTGAACTTATCCAAAGTGAAATTAAAGGGGATGGCTGCGCAAAACCAATAAACAACATATAAAACCTTCGGAACGGAGTTATATCCAATAAAAGTTATAACACATCCAGTAAGTCAAAGTCTACACCCACTAGCTATTGGAATTATAATACTAGGCCATGAAATCTATTGAATTGTCTTGGGTCCGTAGCAAATTCCAATAACAATGACAAGGGGTCAATTAAAGAAGGATGGGAGGTAAGATAAGATGTCGAACGTTGAGTGTCAGCTGTTTTGACACAAATTCTTTAATTGAAGTTTGGTCCGATTGGTTCAGGCCGGTTTGGGGCATTCGTGCCATTCGGGGCATTCGTGCCGTTCGGGCCATTCTGGCCTTTCGGGCTAATTTATGTATTGGTCGGCAGCAGATGCCATTGGCTGTACGAAGATGAACAACTCGAACATGACCATCCTTTCCAGGCACAAGTGATTCGATGCGGCCGAGCTTCCATTGCTGAGGCGGAAGATTGTCGTCCTGGATTATGACCATGGTTCCAATAGCGAGATTTGCCGACGATGATGTCCATTTGGTTCGAGCACGAAGCTCGTGAATATAATCTGATGACCAACGACGCCAAAATTGCTGTTTAGCAGCGGTTATCACGTCAAACCGCTCCAAATTGTTGAGATGAGGCGTTGCTATCGTGCGTTCAGGAAGCGCCCGAAGCGATTTTCCAACTAAAAAGTGTCCTGGGGTGATTGCTGATAGATCGTTGGGATCAGGCGACATAGGTGACAATGGGCGAGAATTGAGGACAGCTTCGATCTCTGTTGTGATCGTACAGAGCTCCTCAAATGTTAGGCGAGTGTTCGATAGCGTCTTGTACAGCAACCCCTTTGCGCTCTTACTGCTGCTTCCCAGAGTCCGCCAAAGTGGGGTGCCCTAGGCGGAATAAAATGAAACGACACGAAATCCGAAGCACAATACTCTGATATTGCGTCTTGAGTAGATTGATCAAACAAAAATTGTTTCAAAGCCTTTAGCTCATTTGCTGCACCCACGAAGTTAGTTCCATTATCACAATAGATGTCAGTGAGCAGCGCTCGCCGAGCAACCATTCGTTTGAGTGCAGCCAAGAATGCTTTCGTGGATAATTGAGAGACCACTTCGATGTGCACCGCCTTGGATGCCAAACAAATGAATACGGCCAAGTAAGATTTTGTGGGACCCTTTCCTCGTATGCGAACATACGTATTTATTGGCCCACAGAAGTACGTATTTATAAGACCACAGCATTGGAATGGGTGTTCCGGTCGAATGCGCTCCACTGGCAGCGATCCCATAAGCTGCCTTTCCAGTTTTGGCCTGTACCGAACGCACGCCATGCAGGTGCGCATGATGCGACGTGCCAAGTCTCTGGCGTTTACGATCCAATATTCCAATCGAATGAGTGCCACTAAAGCTTTAGGTCCAGCATGGCAGTTGCGAAGATGTAGATGCCGCACATAGATCCGGAGGTGCGATTTACTGGGCAACAATATCGGATGTTTTTCGAAGTTCTCAAACTCAACGTTGTCTAGCCGGCCGGCAACTCTGATAAGTGAAAATCCTGTGGAGCGATCTAGAAAAGGATTGAGAAACTTTAGATGGCTCCTAAGTGGTTGATCTTTTTGCAGTTGGCGAATGTCTTCGACGAATGATAATTGCTGGATGTTCCAAATTATGCAATAGGATGCATTGCGTAGTTCCTCGGATGACAAAGTTGTTTCGAATTTACGTTTCATATGTGTGATTTGAACGAAGCGAAGCATGTAAGCGACAGTGCGAACACAACGATTGTATGAGCTGATGTTCGCTAGTTTCTTCAGGACATGGTTACGATCCATTGTGGCGACGAAAGTAGATTTACGTTGTTCGGCATTGATGACTTGCATATCAATGTTGCTGATGTTGCTTGATGTAGTCCAATGTTCGTGATGTTGGGTTAAAAAAGCTGGTCCTGAGAACCATATGGATGATTGTAGATCAGAAGTGGTGGCACCTCGAGAAACAATGTCAGCAGGATTTGATGTCGTTGGTACAAATCTCCAACGTCAGATTGAACTCAAATCCTGTATCTCAGAAACTCGATTTCCGACAAATGCTGATAACGTCACTAAATGTTGTTTTAGCCAATGTAAAACAATTTGCGAATCCGACCAGAAATATACGGCATGTGACTGTTCGGTGAATATACACTTGATTTTGTTGTAAACTTATGCCAACAAATGTGCTCCACATAATTCCAGTTTGGGAAGCGATTTCTTCTTTACTGGGGCCACTCTGGACTTGGCAATGAGAAGACGAACAACAATGTTTCCGCAAGCAGATTCCGATCGCACATAGATGCAACAGCCGTACGCTCGAATCGAAGCGTCGCAGAACCCATGCAATTGAAATGAGCTTTGGTTGACCTTTTTGCAGTACCGGGGTACAGCAAGTGACGAAATGGTTTGGAATGATTCCAAGCACTTCTTCCAGGCCAGTTCAAGATGCTGTGGTACCGATTCGTCCCAAGTAAGCCAGGCAAGCCAGAGCTCCTGTACTATTATCTTTGCGACGATTATGAGTGGCGACACCAATCAGAGAGGGTCGAACAACGCCGATGCAATTGACAGAATGGTCCTCTTGGTGACGGTTGACGAAACGATTTTCGGTTTAAAGTGAAATAGCAGCATATCGGTGTGTTGATTCCAGCTGACGCCAAGGGCGTGGTCAATCCGTTGTCACACGTATTTAAATCCTTGTTAGCGGAGTTTTCGATAAATTGGGCATGATTTGAATGTCACTTAGATAACGGAAAGTGACCACGATGCAGAATTTCCGTGACTTGATCTTTGATTGTGCGAAAAGTTTCTATGTCCTCCCCTCTAGATAACAGGTCATCTACATAGAACTACGATTCAATGACTGCAGCACCGATTGGATACTTAGTTCGACACAGATCTGTCAAATAATGCAGGCTGCGTATGGCTAAGTATGGCGCCGAGGCTGTTCCATATGTAACCGTGTTGAGTTGATAAGTGCGAAGTGGTTCATCTGGAAGAGCTCGCCAGAGTATGTACTGGTATTTGCGATCATTTAAATCAACATTTACTTGCCTGTACATCATGGTTACATCAGCTGTTATGGCATAACGATGTAATCTGAAACGCAACAACAGCAAATATAAATCATCTTGGAGAGTCGGGCCGACAAGTAAATGATCATTGAGCGAAGTTTGATTGGATGTTCGACACGAGGCGTCGAAGACCACTCGAAGCTTTGTGGATTCACTGCTGGGCTTCAAAACGCAATGGTGAGGTATGTAGTAGTGAGGTTCCGATAAGTTTGGTTCTGTGACCAGCGACATATGTTCCAAACGTTCATACTCCTCCATGAATTGACAATACTGTAAGCGAAGTTCCGAAGATTGTGTCAAACGGCGTTCCAAGCTGAGAAATCTGCGGCGTGCTATGTCGAATGAATGACCAAGTTGACTGGGATTGTTCTTAAACGGCAGCCTACAACAATGCGACCACTGTCATTTATAACAGTCGTTTTTACGTAGTGTTCCTCACAAGCTCGATGTTCTGGTTTCAACAGCACATTTGAAGTTTCAGTTGCTTCAATTTCCCATAAGCGTTTAAGGTGATCGTCAATTGAAGTGGCACCAAGCTTAAAACTAGCAGCAAGCTCTCGAGACTGTTGCGGATCACACTTTCCTGTCACTACCCATCCAAACAGCGTCTTTTGGAGCATGGGCCCAGTTGTACCAAGTTTAACTTGGCCCACTGATAGAATGTCGAAGAATGCTTCTGTTCCTAAAAGCATGTCGATGTGTCGAGACTGGTAGAATTTCTCATCTGCCAGAACAATATTTTCTGGCATTTTCCATTTAGAAATGTCGATATTGATGTCCGGCTGATAGGCTATATGCGAGGTGACGCAAAGATCTAACGAAACTTCAAAGGGCGACAAACGAGACCTTATTGATGTAGTTGTAAGAGAAGTGATGTCTGTACGTGCATGGCCAATACTGCTGATTTGCACATCATGTTTCTCTCTTTTTAGACGAAGCTTCTGAGCAAACGAATCGGTGACGAAATTCACCTGCGAACATGAGTCCAGTAGAGCACGGCCTAGTCTGTAGGTGCCAGTTGCATCTCTGACCAGGACCATAGCCGTTGCTAAAAGAACCTGAGATTGATAAGGTTTTTTGATTTGCGAATGGTTGTGTGCTACTGCTTCGGTGGCTGGGGAAGAGCTTGGTTGTGTTGTTGAACGTAGTTTGTTGTGTAGCAAAGTGTGGTGCGATCTCTGACAATGGCGACAGCGATTTTTTGAAGGGCAATCGGCCATTTGATGACCCTTAGACAAGCAATTAAGACACAGTCGGTGACGTTTGACGACATCAAAACGTTGCAGCGAATCCAATGTTTGAAATTGTTCGCAAGCCATCAATTTGTGAGTTGAGCTTGAGCACAATGCACAAGCAGCGATGGCAAGTACGAAAGACGAGTTATGTCCTTTGCCAGGATTACGAATCTGTTTTGAATCCGTTTGGTTAATTGTTGTACCTTTGGACAACAGGAATTGACAATGACGCTCCAGTACTTGTACGCACTGAGCCCAAGTTGGGATTGTTGTATAATCCAGCGATAAATTCCATTTGTTTCTAGTTTCCTGATCGCATTTATCCAGAACCACATAGATTAACATGGCTTGGCGCTATGTCGATGTCAGAGCCCAAGGACGAAAGTGAACTAAATAATGCCGATGCATTATCAATTAACGAACGTAGCTGCGTAGCGTTTGATGAACTAGCTGAAGGCAACTGAAAAATAGACGATATTGTCTCTGTAAATATCAATGCTGGCTTGTCATATCGAGACTTTAATTTTTCTAATGCCTTAGCGTAGTTTTCATTGGTGACTGGAAATGCCTTCACGCACTCCAGTGCAGCACCCTTTAAACAGTTGAGTAGATAGTTAAACTTCTCAATGTTTGTTATTTGCGCTCCTTTCACGATTTGATTAAACGAGCACATGAAGTTGTTATAGTCCAGATGATTGCCATCGAATGTGGGCAAGGCCAAACAAGGCAGACGTGATAGTTGAGGATGGTAAGCAACGTGTGATGTAGCGTCATCAACGACTGTACTATTTAGGTCTTCACCAAGCAATTTCTTAATTGCCAACT
The DNA here is from genome assembly GCA_035043875.1 of Drosophila paucipuncta. Classification (NCBI taxonomy): domain Eukaryota; kingdom Metazoa; phylum Arthropoda; class Insecta; order Diptera; family Drosophilidae; genus Drosophila; species Drosophila paucipuncta. The sequence continues at coordinate 4,249 of JAWNMP010000024.1, read as the reverse complement.
TGATGTGTACATAGTTGTCTTCCAGTTCAGCGCGCCCATTATCATTTGAATCCAGAGTTTCTATTTCCGATTGAATAGCCAACGATTGCTTGAAGTACGATTCCAAAATGCCTAAACGACATTGAAGATCCGCAGGTGATCTTTTAGAAGAATCTCCAGATTGTCCATCGACCAAGGTTTTAATGCGCGGGAAATGTTCCGTTTGATATTTGCGCGCTGGCGTCGGTAGTCTTCCAAGGAATGCGACATATTTACAGATGTGTATTGAAGTCGAAGAGAATTCGGCGCGGAGCTTGAGTTCTGCTTGACGTGCCAAAAACGACGAAAATGATTGTTGTGTGTATGTGAACTACAACAGTATCGATCGCAGTTGCAGCTCTTACACAAACGAACGAAGAACGAATTTGGGATAAACCACTAAAGGCAGCGACTGAAGCGACGATTGCGAGCAGCGCACTGGGCGTTTAGCAGTAGCGAAATATGCGATAAGAGCAGCGACGGTGTGAAAGAAGACGATCGAAAATTCACCGAAAACTAACGGCGAACAAAGTAGACGACGAGCGAAAACGGCGCCGACAGTCTGCACAACGAATATAGAGACACAATGCAATAACCGTTACTTTGAGTTATGTGCATGTGTGTGATTGCTGCTGCGACGAACTTTGTGTTGGTTCTAGTTAACGATTTTCACATTTTTGACAAGTTTGATGCTTTAAATGTTGCAACCAAGCAATTGGAAGCCAAGGCGAATTTGTTTAGTTGGTGTATACGCGCAATCGGAATTTGCTAACGTTACGAAATGCGAAATTGTCCAATTGTTGGGCACCAAAATGTTCGGTGCATAAAGCGTTTTTTATGCAAACATGAAACTTCAGATCTGGGCGGTGTTTAAACTATTTAATTTAGCAACTTTTTATATGACCGAAACAAAAGCGCGCGTCTGGCTTGCTTGAATCTCCAATTCAGACTCTTCGATAGTGATAACTATCGATATTTACCAAAATTACAACTAAGGGTTTACATAAGTGAATAAGATTTAACAGAGTTATGTTAAGTAGCGATAAATTAACAAATTAACAGCTGAACATTCATTGTCAGTTGTATTTAAATTAGTTTGACCAAACAGTTGTGTTATTTCACCCCTACATTTTCGGACGGGCTTCAAAAATGGAAATTTCGACGGATGGTCTAGTACAACAAAAATGCCAATATTTCCAGATTTTCTGCGCGGATAGGGTCCCAGAAAATCAACAAATAACTTTTGAAAGAACCGCAGTGGTTGGCCAGTATGTGCCATTTTAGGTTTTAAAGTCTGATTTGGGATGCTTCGCGGCTTCGACAAACGTCGCAAGCATTTATATAATTTTTTACATATGTTACCATATTTGCCCAATAATAAAATCTTCTGAGTCTTTCTAAAATTTTGTTTATTCCACCATGCGCATGCAAGGGATCACCATGACCTGTATTAAGCGCAGGCAATATCAGAGGCTGTGGCACCCAAACTTTTCAGCATACATCATCTGCAATCTTGGAGTCTGCCGTATACTCGGACGGACAGTAAATAAATTCATTTTCAATCTTTAGGTCTGGCAAAGAAGACTGGTTTGTGCGAATTTTATTCTTTATGGACTCGTATACTGGGGACTTAAATTCTGATGAATCCAAGTAGATTATTAAGATATGAAGCACAACAGAAGACAAATCTTCCGTATACGTACGTGAAAGAGCATCGGGTACTATATTTTGGCTGCCCTTTTTATGCTGTATCTTGAATATAAAACCTTGTAATTTAAGAGACCAACGGGCTAGCCGTGAACTAAGATCCACTTGGGTCATGAGCCATTTTAAAGATGCATGATCTGTGAACACAGTAAACTCTTCACCTATATAGGCCCTACATTTTTTACTTCCAAAAGCACTCCTTCTCGGTGACATAAATACTGCTTTTGGCATCGATTAAGTTTCCATGATATAAATGCAATTGGCACATCGTCACCATCACTATTGGTCTGCATCAATACAGCTCCAACTCAAGTGTGACTAGCGTCACAATGTATTGAAAAAGGCTCAGCAAAGTTTGGGCTATGCAATACCGGAGCCGAATACATGTGATTCTTTAAGGACTCGAATGCATTTTGAGCTTCCTCAGTCCATTCAAACTTCCGTTTCCGAGAGTATCAGACAATGGAGATGAAATAGACGCATAATTTCTGATAAATTTATGATACCATCCAGCCATGCCACGGAACCTGCGATGTTGTTTTACTGAATCCTTAACGGCTGATATTTTGTCTGGATCTGTACTAATAATGCCATTGCCAATTAGAGGAGGTATTTGCCAAAAGGCAAGGTCAAGGCTTGTAATAAACTCTGCTCTCGGCAATCTACTTAAGATACCATCAAGTTAATACTTTTCCTTACCATGATACAAGCTCTGGTTGCTGGATCTCTCCGATCCCAGATTACCTTGGAGTCGGCTGTGAACAGGCCCTTGATGCCGTCGTTCACCCACGGCTCCTGTACCAGGCCCCGCCCAAGGTGTTTGTTGGTAAACATCCTTGCTAAGACCGCCGAGGCGGTGGATGTTTACCTGAGCCAGCCCTGTGTAGATGCCCCTTGGCATCTACGTCTGGGGAGGCTCCAGCTGGCTCGGTGAATGGGGCCCGGAGCCGTCCCCGTCACCGCTGCTCGCCAGAGCGACGTCAGCTGCAGCTGCATCTTGCAGCTCCTCCTCCAGCTCCACCATCTCCTCCTGGCAGAGCGTTACATCTGTCAGTTCTTCGTCGTCAGCCAGGTCCTCCGACGGGTCGGTGGGCTGTGCAGTCGGAATACCCTGCTCCGGGGCAGGCGTGTCCGGTGGAGTGATGTTGCCCACTATGACATCCTCCTTGGCCGTTGGAGCAGGTTTGGGCTTTTCTCCAGTCTTCTTCGTCTTCAGGACCACTTACGGGGATGGTCCCGTAACGGAAAAAGACCTGGTGCCCCTTCTCCACAATTATACTCCCGGACAGTTCGTCTATCCCGATCACCAGGAGGGCTCCTCCTCCCTCGTTCCTCCTGGAGGTCAGCTTCCAGGAGTCGGTCTCCATCCTGTTCTGGTTCCTCAGCAGAACCAACAGTGGGCGACGGTATGTCGTCCCCCATCTTGCACTCAAGGGGCACGCCCTTCCATGATTGTAGCCTCGGCGTTGCGGTCCTCAGCCAATCGGCTGAGGCCTCATCGGAGCAATCAATTACCAGGAATCCAACCCGGAAATGAATGCCCGCGAATGAGAAAACGACATCTCCATCGGACGCAATGATTTCGTCGACGATGGCCTCCTCCAACACAGATAAATCTCCGTGACTGAGTATGGCCCGTGGGAAATGCACGGGCAACACGGCCACCTTTACCTTCTTTGTCATGTCAGCATAAGACAGACGAGGCTCAGTGGGTGTCGGCGAGCTGGGCTTCATGGCCGCTGCACGCGATGTGCTTGGGCGCAGGTCCAGACTTCCTGCCCCATTGTTCTTCATCACCTTTGCTGCTGCCGAGGCGCGGGCAGCGCCCACAACCTCCGGGCACATCCTCTTGGGGTGGCCACCGGTGGTGTGAGATTGCTGCTCCGCCTTTTCGGGGCTGGCGCAGGTGCTGTAATCTCCTCCCTGGGCTCTTTGGCCTTTTTCAGGGCTTCATCAGGGGTGAGTCCCTGCTGGAGGTACCGAAGGTACCATTTGACCCTTGAACCGCAGAGATTCCTCCGGTTCGGGTCATCCAGCCCACCGGGTTGACCCCTTGGTGGCAGGAACTCTCCCTTCCTCTTAGGGCGCTGGGCGCCTTGCCTCGCGGCGTTCGGTGCTGGGAGCGGTGGTCTGGGTGTCCCAGCCATCGGTCTCCCATGCCTCACAGCCGGAGTTCCGTGTGCCTGTGGCACTCTCCTATTTGTTGCTGGAGCAGCACGGTGTGGAGGATGGTCTACCACACGGGAGGGCCGTTCCCTGTCAGGGGCATGACCATCCAACTGTCTTGCGACAAGCTTCGCAGGGAGATCCTGCGGTATTTTGGCGTTCTTTGAAACTTCTTCATGGGAGCCCACGAGTTGCGGAGAAGTATATGTCCGCCCGGGCAGAGATCCGGGATACCCGGGTAAGGCTAAATTAGAACAACGGTCGCCATTTGCCTCAGCTCACCGTTAGAGACTGGGCTAGTTTTTGATCCGGGCCCCCAGCCAGGCTGACTCTCGGCACGGTTCGAATGACGCCTTAG
>JAWNMP010000023.1:0-30612 GCA_035043875.1 Drosophila paucipuncta | reverse complement strand
ATCGGTGGCACTGTGGGATGTCCATATGGCGGTCAGGGCATTCGACTGAAATGCGCACCTGAGAGATGGAGCGAAGATTGTAAACCTCTTTGTTATTTGTAACCGGCTCCAACTCCAAATACATAATCAGATTCAGCTCCTTCTTAGTAACGTGACTCGTGATGGTTTGGACACCACGCACCGCGTGCCCAAGTCTGGCCAGCTCATCTCTGATGCGATCAATTTTCTGCAGGGATGGATGCAGTCGCCTGATCACCACGAGGAAACCTCTATCCTACTTTATTTGGTACGAATGAAACGGGATTCGCTTATCCGTGAACAATCTTTGAATTTCCCTGTAGGCGTCAATACCATTTGGCATTACCCTTACTGTACCACCACCACTGCATTTTAGCATAAAGCTGTCAGGCGGCGTGACATCATTTAGTGCTTCCAGTAGACCAACAACATTGGTGATACCCTCAGAAATAACTGGGGGAGGCTTAGAAGGTCTTGTTGGCCGAATTTTAACAGTTTAAACATTTGATGCGTTCGATAGGGAACAATCGCGTATCTGAGCGGCAGTGCTTAGATTGGGGTCCTCATCGTAAGTAACTTTATTATGAGGAGACGCACTCGGGATTACAGCGGAGTTCGCTGGTCTGCCAGGCAACAGAAGGCGAGCACAAGGATCTGCAGTATCTGGTGTATGTGAGATTTCGCTCATATTGGTTGATTATGCGGCAACCAACAGACGCACTCTGGCAGAGTGGTGTCGGCATACACACAAATCACACTGATTGAAGGGAGGCGCGAAAATCGATTGTTTGAGTACACACAAAAATAAAATGAAAAACTCAATAAAAAATAAAATTCTTCACTTTGTTTTCGCTGCGAAAATTATAGTGTGACCATACGCTGCGAAAGCTAATATCTAATTGTCCATTATTTCTAACATTAATTTTAGGAGTTTTACTTAATTACTAGTTTTCAAGATTTCATATTTGGAGGTTACTTATTTACTAATAAATCATTCAATTTCTTTTTCTTCAATTTGGATCTAATAATATTCCATAATAAACTTAGGCTACAAAGCCCTTTGGCTGTATATATATACATACGTACACATGTAATTTGAGTTAACTATATCAGGCATTTTATGTCTTTGTATGCCACATCTGTTATATGGTCAGTATTAGTTGGTTATTTTCTTTATAACTTACAATCTCTGAGTGCGGTTACGCCGTACTTACAGCATCAAAACAGCTGTGTTAGTAGTCCATCGTAGTCGACAGGCCTGAAGACGTGACGTTGCTGTTTGAACTTCAAAACGGATTAGACAATATAACAGCTGATATCACATACACATACCATACCAAGTTTAGCTAATGCATTACACAATTAAATATTAATTCCTCACAAATTCATTCTATGTTAATTTAAACTAAAGTTTAATAAAACGTAGAGTTGTGTAGGCCTGTAGAATTCAGTCCTAAATAATCGAAGTTTTGCAGTGCGGTCACTATTTCTTCAGGATGATTCGGTCAACCGCCGCTCACATATGATCCGATACTTGCACCAATTGGTGCACTTTATGCCAACCAGATGTTAGATTTGCGTCCGAGACTTCGGCGCTGACCCGCGTTTAAAGGGCTGATAACGCTGTACATGAGCACTGTACTGATGTATTCCGCGTATTCCACACACAACAGATTAACAGAAAGTTAATTGTTAACGGCAGCAATACGCTGGTCGCGCTCAAGCTGGCCAACTGTGCAGCTTCAAGTCCAGAAAGGACACTGGCACACTGTAAGTGATCACAATTTGAATCATAGGTGTCGCCGCCCTGGCACAATTTGCTTATGGCAACCGCCACGTTTCGGGAAGTCGCCTATACACCAAAAAATCGTTGTAATTAATTTGCTACGCCGGGTTTTTATAATATATTTACACAATTTCTATCCAATATTGGTGGGAACGCACTTTTCACCGTTTTTAGTATCGGTTTCTTTCAATTAATATCAATAAAACGAGCTTTAATATGACTATGCAGCCAAGTTCTTTTCAATAAGAATATTGTTGCGCACGTCGTCAATTGCATAAAGGACACGCATTGACCGAAACCAGCTGTGTGGGCGTTGCTACGCACAGATGCTCTGAGTCAGAGTTGCCAATTAGGTTACCGATTGGAGTTGCTAATTAGGTCACAATGGGAATGGTGCGTCCAACGCATCATTATCGAACAGCTGTTTACATGTGTGCTTACAGGCTGATCGTTGTTACAGTCGCGTCTCAAAAAACGTTACCAGTGCGAATTGTTTTCATTTTTTTTTTCTTAATATTAATGTGCTTATAGGTACAGCACTATAGTCTCTTGAGGAGGGGGTGGGTCCATAAAAAAGTCAAAAGGAAAACAATGTTGGAGTTGTATAAAAAAAAATCATAAGGAGTACAAAAGTCTCTGTTAGATAAGTTGACTATAAATAGCTATAAGCAATGTCTACTTGAAAAAAAGACATTTTGTGATAGCATGTTGATGTTTAGATCAAAGATCCACAATTTGTATACGCAAAAATAAGAAAAACAAATTTAAGTTCTAGAGATGATTAGAGAAAAATAAAAGAAGATGGGATAAGTACATAAGGCTGGGACATTATAAAATGAATTCATAGTAGTAAGAAAGAAAAAAATGGTTAAATAAGTAATAAATAAATTAATTAATAAACAAATAAAATGTAAGTAAAACTAAGAAGAAAAATGTAAGTAAAATTACGAAGAAAAAAAATAAGAAAATGAATATTTAAAACCAAAAAGAAGTACATGTGTCTCTTTTATTTTAATTTATGAAAGCTGAAAATCCAAAATTTGATGTGCATAATAAGAAGAAAAACGAAAAAATATATAGATATGTATGTATTTGAAAATATGTGTGTGCGTGGAGAAGAAGAAGATAAACAAATGATTTTAGGTTGTACATAAATGCATATTTATTTGAGTTTATGAACCTGAAAATAAAGTGTATATGGATGTATGTATGTGTGGAATATGACACAATAAAGAATAACACACAGTAATAGGTAGTTTGTAATGTTTTTTTTATTTAAATGAGAATTAAAGATGAAATACAATTTGATTGACTTAGTAATAAGATAATTTGTATTTATTATTCTTATAAAATATTTTCAATAAAGCTTAAAAATTCTGTTGAATTTTCCACACGCCAATGCGCAACCCAATTTGGCTCATCGGATTGCAAGTGCAGCGTGCAAGTGGCTCATTATGGCCATTAGTGTCTCACTCAACTTGTCGAATTTTGACATAAGACTGTCAAAAAGGAGCTGGGAGTGCTCTTGGTACAGATCAGGCTGCTGCACTTGCTAAAATTGTTGCAGAGGGGGCTGCTGATGATGCTGGCGCTGTGGCTGCTGGTGTTGTTGTTGATGTCGTGGTTCTTGCTGCCTTTCTTGCTGTTGATTTTGCTGCTGCTGGTGTTGCTGCGAGTGTATCTGTTGTTGCTGGGTGTGCTCTCGATGCCTAAGCATCTGGCGAACTTTGTGACGTCGAGTTTTCTTTTGTGCTGTTGCTCAGGAACCTGCGGTGCAACTTTCTGAACCGATGAAAGTTGTTGTTGCTGCTGCTGAGGCTGCTGGCAGTGTTGCTGTTGAGGTTGTTGTTGAGAATGAACCTGCTGCTGACGGTGACGCTATTGCTGTTGCCGAAGTTGCTGCAGAGCTTGAGGAGCCTAAGAGACGTTTGAAGCCTGGCAGCTTCAGCATAAGAGAGATTTTCCTGCGAATGGGTGCTGGGCTTCTTGGACGCGATTTTTGTAGGTCTTCAACCGGCCTTCCTGACTGAGACACAAGCTTCAGCTCCTTGGCAACGCGCGTATCTGAGCGGCAGTGCTTAGATTGTGGTACTTATTTTACTATTTTAGGAGTTTTACTTAATTACTAGTTTTCAAGTTTCATATTTGGGAGGGTTACTTATTTACTAATAATTCATTCAATTTCTTTTTCTTCAATTTGGATCTAATAATATTCCATAATAAACTTAGGCTACAAAGCCTTTGGCTTAATATATACGGTATCATATGTACACTGTAATTTGAGTTAACTAAATCAGGCATATGTCTTTGTATGCCACGTCTGTTATATGGTCATTATTAGTTGGTTATTTTCTACATAACTTACAATCTCTGAGTGCGGTTACGCCGCACTTACAGCACCAAAAGAGCTGTGTTGGTAGTCCATCGTAGTCGACAGGCCTGATGACGTTGCTGTTTGAACTTCAAAACGGATTAGGCAATATAACAGCTGATATCCCATATACATACTATAACAAGTTTATTTAATGCATTACAAAATTAAATATTAATTCCTCACAAATTCATTCTATGTTAATTTAAACTAAAGTTTAATAAAACGTAGAGTTGTGTAGCCCTGTAGAGTTCAGTCCTAAATAATCGAAGTTTTGCTGTGCGGTTACTATTTCTTCAGGATGATTCGGTCAACCGCCGCTCACATATGATCCTATACTTGCACCAATTGGTGCACTTTATGCCAATCAGATGTTAGATTTGCGTCCGAGACTTCGGCGCTGACCCGCGTTTAAAGGGCTGATAACGCTGTACATGAGCACTGTACAAACAGAACAACAGAACAACAGCAAGTTAATTGTTAACGGCAGCAATACGCTGGTCGCGCTTGAGCTGGCCAACTGTGCAGCTTCAATTCCAGAAAGGGCACTGACAGTGTGCCAGTGATCACAATTTGAATCATAGGTGTCGCCGCCCTGGCACAATTTACTTATAGCAGCCGTCACGTTTTGGGAAGTCGCCTTTACACCAAAAAATCGTTTAAATAATTTGCTATGAATGCTTTTTATAATATATTTACAATTTATTCAACGGATTTCACCGTTTTTAGTATCAGTTTCTTTCAATTAAAATCAATAAAACGAGCTTTAATATGACTATGCAGCCAATTTCTTTTTCAATAAGAATATTGTTGCGCACGTCGGCAATTGCATAAAGGACACGCATTGACCGAACCCAGCTGTGTGGGCGTTGCTACGCACAGATGCTCTGAGTCAGAGTTGCTAATTAGGTTACCGATTAGAGTTGCTAATTAGGTCACAATGGGCTGGGAATATTAATGTGCTTATCGGTACAGCACTACAGTCTCTTGAGTGGGAGTTTGTGGGTTTTAGAGTTAAAATGTATTCATTGTCTCTGTGGTGGCTGCATAAAAAAAATCAAAAGGAGTAAAAAAGTCTCTGTTAGATAAGTTGACTATAAATAGTTATAAGCAATGTATATTTGAAAAAAAAGAAGACATTTTGTGATAGCATGTTGATGTTTAGATCAAATATCCACAATTTGTATACGCACATAATAAGAAAAACAACTTTAAGTTCTAGAGATGATAAGAGAAAAATAAAAGAAGATGGGATAAATACATATGCCTGGGACATTATAGAATTAATTCATAGTAGTAAGAAAGAAAAAAATGGTTAAATAAATAATAAATAAATTAATTAATAAACAAATAAAATGTAAGTAGAACTAGAAGAAAACAATGTAAGTAAAATTACGAAAAAAAAACAATAAATAAGAAAATGAATATTTAAAACCAAAAGAAGTACATGTGTCTCTTTTATTTTAATTTATGAAAGCTGAAAAATCCAAAATTTGATGTGCATAAAAAGAAGAAAAAAAAATATATATATATATATATATATGTATGTATTTGAAAATATGTGTGTGCGTGGAGAAGAAGAAGATAAACAAATGATTTTAGGTTGTACATAAATGCATATTTATTTAAGTTTATGAACCTGAAAATAAAGTGTATTTGTATGTATGTTTGTGTGGAATATGACACAATAAATAACAACACACAGTAATAGGTAGTTTGTAATGATTTTTTTATTTAAATGAGAATTAAAGATGGAAAACAATTGATTTTACTTAGTAATAAGAAAATTTGTATTTATTATTCTTATTAAATATTTTCAATAAAGCTTAAAAATTCTGTTGAATTTTCCAGCTCATCGTCGGCGTTCCACACGCCAATGCGCAACGCAATTTGTCTCATCGGATTGCAAGTGCAGCGTGCAAGTGGCTCATTATGGCCATTAGTGTCTCACTCAACTTGTCGAATATTGGCATAAGACTGTCAAAAGGAACTGCGAGTGCTCATGGTACGGATGAGGCTGCTGCACTTGCAGAGATTGTTGCACAGGGGGCTGCTGATGTTGCTGGCGCTGTGGCTGCTGGTGTTGTTGTTGATGTCGTGGTTCTTGCTGCCGTTCTTGCTGTTGATGTTGCTGCTGCTGGTGTTGCTGCGAGTGTTTCTGTTGTTGCTGGGTGTGCTCTCGATGCCTAAGCATCTGGCGAACTTTGTGACGTCGAGTTTTCTTTTTGTGCTGTTGCTCAGAAACCTGCGGTGCAACTTTCTGAACCGATGAAAGTTGTTCTGGCTGCTGCTGAGGCTGCTGGCAGTGTTGCTGTTGAGGTTGTTGTTGAGTATGAACCTGCTGCTGACGGTGACGCTATTGCTGTTGCCGAAGTTGCTGCAGAGCCTGAGGAGCCTGAGGAGCCGTTTGAAGCCTGGCAGCATCAGCATAAGAGAAATTTTCCCAGCGAATGGGTGCTGGGCTTCTTGGACGCGATGTTTGTAGGTCTTCAGCCGGCCTTCCTGACTGAGCCACAAGCTTCCGCTCCTTGGCAACGCGCTGATATGCAAGGCATCCCTTCCAGCTTGCTGGATGGTTACCACCGCAGTTGGCACATTTCGGGTCAGCGTCCAAAGGTTTTTCGCATACCCGACTTGCATGTGCTGAGCCACACTTCACGCTGCGATGCTGCTTTTGGCAGTACTTCATCGTATGTCCGAATTCCTGGCAACGGTGGCACTGGGGGATGTCCATATGGCGGTCAGGGCATTCTACTAAAAAGCGCACCTGAGAGATGAAGCGAAGGTTGTAAACCTCTTTGTTATTTGTAACCGCCTCCAACTCCAATAATACATAATACAGATTCAGCTCCTTCTTAGTAACGTGACTCGTGATGGTTTGGACACCACGCACCGCGTGCCCAAGTCTGGCCAGCTCATCTCTGATGCGATCAATTTTCTCGAACAGCTGTTTACATGTGTGCTTACAGGCTGATCGTTGTTATAGTCGCGTCTCAAAAAACGTTACCAGTGCGAATTGTTTTCATTTTTTTCTTAATATTAATGTGCTTATAGGTACACCACTACAGTCTCTTAAGGGGGTGGGTGCATAAAAAAGTCAAAAGGAAAAAATTTTGGAATTTGTGCGTTTTAGAGTTAAAATGTATTCATTGTCTCTGTGGTGGCTGTATAAAAAAATCAAAAGGAATACAAAAGACTCTGTTAGATAAGTTGACTATAAATAGTTATAAGCAATGTCTATTTGAAAAAAAGACATTTTGTGATAGCATGTTGATGTTTATATCAAAGATCCACAATTTGTATACGCAAAAATAAGAAAAACAAATTTAAGTTCTAGAGATGATTAGAGAAAAATAAAAGAAGATGGGATAAGTACATATGCCTGGGACATTATAAAATTAATTCATAGTAGTAAGAAAGAAAAAAATGGTTAAATAAATAATAAATAAATTAATTAATAAACAAATAAAATGTAAGTAAAACTAAGAAGAAACAATGTAAGTAAAATTACGAAGAAAAAAAACAAATAAGAAAATGAATATTTAAAACCAAAAAGAAGTACATGTGTCTCTTTTATTTTAATTTATGAAAGCTGAAAAATCCAAAATTTGATGTGCATAAAAAGAAGAAAAACGAAAAAAATATATTTATATATATATATATATATATATATATATATATATATATATATATATGTATGTATTTGAAAATATGTGTGTGCGTGGAGAAGAAGAAGATAAACAAATGATTTTAGGTTGTACATACATGCGGATTTATTTGAGTTTATGAACTTGAAAATAAAGTGTATATGGATGGTATGTATGTGTGGAATATGACAATAAAGAATAACACACAGTAACAGGTAATTTGTAATGTCTTTTTTTTTTTTGATTTAAATGAGAATTAAAGATGAAATACAATTTGATTTTACTTAGTAATAAGATAATTTGTATTTATTATTCTTATTAAATATTTTCAATAAAGCTTAAAAATTCTGTTGAATTTTCTAGCTCATCGTCGGCGTTCCACACGCCAATGCGCAACCCAATTTGGCTCATCGGATTGCAAGTGCAGCGTGCAAGTGGCTCATTATGGCCATTAGTGTCTCACTCAACTTGTCGAATATTGACATAAGACTGTCAAAAAGGAGCTGCGAGTGCTCATGGTACAGATGAGGCTGCTGCACTTGCAGAGATTGTTGCACAGGGGGCTGCTGATGTTGCTGGCGCTGTGGCTGCTGGTGTTGTTGTTAATGTCGTGGTTCTTGCTGCCGTTCTTGCTGTTGATGTTGCTGCTGGTGTTGCTGCGAGTGTTTCTGTTGTTGCTGGGTATGCTCTCGATGCCTAAGCATCTGGCGAACTTTGTGACGTCGAGTTTTCTTTTTGTGCTGTTGCTCAGGAACCTGCGGTGTAACTTTCTGAACCGATGAAAGTTGTTCTGGCTGCTGCTGAGGCTGCTGGCAGTGTTGCTGTTGAGGTTGTTGTTGAGGATGAACCTGCTGCTGACGGTGACGCTATTGCTGTTGCCGAAGTTGCTGCAGAGCCTGAGGAACCTAAGGAGCCGTTTGAAGTCTGGCAGCATCAGCATAAGAGAAATTTCCCCTGCGAATGGGTGCTGGGCTTCTTGGACGCGATTTTTGTAGGTCTTCAGCCGGCCTTCCGTGACTGAGCCACAAGCTTCCGCTCCTTGGCAACGCGCTGATAAGCAAGGCATCCCTTCCAGCTTGCTGGATGGTTACCACCGCAGTTGGCACATTTCGGGTCAGCGTCCAAGGGTTTTTCGCACACCTGACTTGCATGTTCTGAGCCACACTTCACGCAGCACTGCTGCTTTTGGCAGTGTTTCATCGTATGGCCAAATTCCTGGCATCGGTGGCACTGTGGGATGTCCATATGGCGGTCAGGGCATTTGACTGAAATGCGCACCTGAGAGATGAAGCGAAGGTTGTAAACCTCTTTGTTATTTGTAACCGGCTCCAACTCCAATAATACATAATACAGATTCAGCTCCTTCTAGTAACGTGACTCGTGATGGTTTGGACACCACGCACCACGTGCCCAAGTCTGGCCAGCTCATCTCTGATGCGATCAATTTTCTGCAGGGATGGATGCAGTCCCCTGATCACAACGAGGAAACCTCTATCTCCTTTATTTGGTACGAATGAAACGGGATTCGCTTATCCGTGAACAATCTTTGAATTTCCCTGTAGGCGTCAATACCATTTGGCATTACCCTTACTGTAGCACCACCACTGCATTTTAGCATAAAGCTGTCAGGCGGCGTGACATCATTTAGTGCTTCCAGTAGACCTACAACGTTGGTGATACCCTCAGAAATAACTAGGGAGGCTTAGAAGGTCTTGTTGGCCGAATTTCAACAGTTTCAACATTTTGATGCGTTTGATAGGGAACAATCGCGTATCTCAGCGGCAGTGCTTAGATTGTGGTCCTTATCGTAAGTAACTTTATTATGAGTAAACGTACTCGGGATTACAGCGGAGTTCGCTGGTCTGCCAGGCAACAGAAGGCGAGCACAAGGATCTGCAGTATCTGGGGTATGTGAGATTTCGCTCATATTGGTTGATTATGCGTCCACCAAGCACACGCACTCTAGCGAGTGGTGTCGGCATACACACAAATCACACTGATTGAAGGGATGCGACGTGATAATCGATTGTTTGAGTACAACAAAAAAATAAATGAAAAACTGTTTAAAAACAAAATTCTTCACTTTGTTTTCGCTGCGAAAATTATAGTGTTTTGGACACCACACCGCGCCAGTCTGGCCGCTCATCTCTGATGCGATCAATTTTGAGGGATGGATGCAGTCCCCATCACCACGAGAACCTCATCCTCCTTTATTTGGTACGAATGAAACGGATCGCTTATCCGTGAACAATCTTTAATTCTGTAGGCGTCAGTACCATTTGGCATTTTATACCACCACCACCGTTAGCATAAAGCTGTCAGGCGGCGTGCTCATTTATTCAGTAGACCAACAACGTTGGTGATACCCTCAAAATAATTGGGAGGCTTAGAGGTCTTGTTGGCTTTCAACAGTCAACGTTTGATGTTTGATAGGGAACAACGCAGAGCGGCTTTGATTGGGGTCCTCATCGAAGTACTTTATTAAGCCATTACCAGTTCCTGTCTGCCAGGCACGAAGTAACAATGATGCAGTATCGTATGAGATTTCGTCATATTGGTGATTATGGGGCACCAAGCAGGCCTCTGCAAGTGGTCGGCACCTCAAATCACACTGATTGAAGGGATGCGACGCGATAATCGATTGTTTCGAGTACAACAAAAAAATAAATAAAAAACTAAATAAAAATAAAAATTCTTCACTTTGTTTTTCGCTACGAAAATTATAGTATGACCATACGCTGCGAAAGCTAATATCTAATTGTCCATTATTTCTAACATTAATTTTAGGAGTTTTACTTAATTACTAGTTTTCAAGTTTCATATTTGGGAGGGTTATTTATTTACTAATAATTCATTCAATTTATTTTTCTTCAATTTGGATCTAATAATATTCCATAAAATATTGCATAAAAAAGTCAAACGGAAAAGAATTTTGGAGTTTGTGCGTTTTAGAGTTATTGTGGTTAAAATGTATTCATTGTCTCTGTGGTGGCTGTATAAAAAAATCAAAAGGAGTACAAAAGTCTCTGTTAGATAAGTTGACTATAAATAGCTATAAGCAATGTCTATTTGAAAAAAAGACATTTTGTGATAGCATGTTGATGTTTAGATCAAAGATCCACAATTTGGATACGCAAAAATAAGAAAAACAAATTTAAGTTCTAGAGATGATTAGAGAAAAATAAAAGAAGATGGGATAAGTACATATGCCTGGGACATTATAAAATTAATTCATAGTAGTAAGAAAAAAAAATGGTTAAATAAATATTAAATAAATTAATTAATAAACAAATAAAATGTAAGTAAAACTAAGAAGAAAACAATGTAAGTAAAATTACGAAGAAAAAAATAAATAAGAAAATGACTATTTAAAACCAAAAAGATGTACATGTGTCTCTTTTATTTTAATTTATGAAAGCTGAAAAATCCAAAATTTGATGTGCATAAAAGAAGATAAACAAAAAAATATATATATATATATATACGAGTATGTATGTATTTGAAGATATGTGTGTGCGTGGAGAAGAAGAAGATAAACAAATGATCTTAGGGTTGTAAATGAGCATATTTAGTTGAGTTATAGAACCTGAAAATACGTGTAATGTGCTAATAGAAAATTTGTATTTATTATTCTTATTAAATATTTTCAATAAAGCTTAAAAATTCTGTTGAATTTTCTAGCTCATCGTCGGCGTTCCACACTCCAATGCCCAATTTGGCTCATCGGATTGCAAGTGCAGCGTGCAAGTGGCTCATTATGGCCATTAGTGCCTCACTCAACTTGTCGAATATTGACATAAGACTGTCAAAAAGGAGCTGCAAGTGCTCATGGTATAGATGAGGCTGCTGCACTTGCAGAGATTGTTGCACAGGGGGCTGCTGATGTTGCTGGCGCTATGGCTGCTGGTGTTGTTGTTAATGTCGTTGTTCTTGCTGCCGTTCTTGCTGTTGATGTTGCTGCTGCTGGTGTTGCTGCGAGTGTTTCTGTTGTTGCTGGGTGTGCTCTCGATGCCTAAGCATCTGGCGAACTTTGTGACGTCGAGTTTTCTTTTTGTGCTGTTGCTCAGGAACCTGCGGTGCAACTTTCTGAACCGATGAAAGTTGTTGTTGCTGCTGCTGAGGCTGCTGGCAGTGTTGCTGTTGAAGTGGTTGTTGAGGATGAACCTGCTGCTGACGGTGACGCTATTGCTGTTGCCGAAGTTGCTGCAGAGCCTGAGGAGCCTAAGGAGCCGTTTGAAGCCTGGCAGCATAAGCATAAGAGAAATTTTCCCTGCGAATGGGTGCTGGGCTTCTTGGACGCGATTTTTGTAGGTCTCCAGCCGGCCTTCCTGACTGAGCCACAAGCTTCCGCTCCTTGGCAACGCGCTGATATGCTAGGCATCCCTTCCAACTTGCTGGATGGTTACCACCGCAGTTAGCACATTTAGGGTCAGCGTCCAACGGTTTTTCGCACACCTGACTTGCATGTTCTGAGCCACACTTCACGCAGCACTGCTGCTTTTGGCAGTGTTTCATCGAATGGCCAAATTCCTGGCATCGGTGGCACTGTGGGATGTCCATATGGCGGTCAGGGCATTCGACTGAAATGCGCACCTGAGAGATGGAGCGAAGATTGTAAACCTCTTTGTTATTTGTAACCGGCTCCAACTCTAATAACACATAATACGCGATTCGTGATGGCTTGGACACCACGCACCGCGTGCCCAAGTCTGGCCAGCTCATCTCTGATGCGATCAATTTTCTGCAGGGATGGATGCAGTCCCCTGATCACCACGAGGAAACCTCTATCCTACTTTATTTGGTACGAATGAAACGGGATTCGCTTATCCGTGAACAATCTTTGAATTTCCCTGTAGGCGTCAATACCAATTGGCATTACCCTTACTGTACCACCACCACTGCATTTTAGCATAAAGCTGTCAGGCGGCGTGACATCATTTAGTGCTTCCAGTAGACCAACAACGTTGGTGATACCCTCAGAAATAACTGGGGGAGGCTTAGAAGGTCTTGTTGACCGAATTGCAACAGTTTCAACATTTGATGCGTTTGATAGGGAACAATCGCGTATCTGAGCGGCAGTGCTTAGATTGTGGTCCTCATCGTAAGTAACTTTATTATGAGTAGACGCACTCGGGATTACAGCGGAGTTCGCTGGTCTGCCAGGCAACAGAAGGCGAGCACAAGGATCTGCAGTATCTGGTGTATGTGAGATTTCGCTCATATTGGTTGATTATGCGGCCACCAAGCAGACGCACTCTAGCAGAGTGGTGTCGGCATACACACAAATTACACTGATTGAAGGGATGCGACGCGATAATCGATTGTTTCGAGTACAACAAAAAAATAAATGAAAAACTAAATTAAAAATAAAATTCTTCACTTTGTTTTTCGCTATGAAAATTATAGTGTGACCATACGCTGCGAAAGCTAATATCTAATTGTCCATTATTTCTAACATTAATTTTAGGAGTTTTACTTAATTACTAGTTTTCAAGTTTCATATTTGGGAGGGTTACTTATTTACTAATAATTCATTCAATTTGTTTTTCTTCAATTTGGATCTAATAATATTCCATAATAAACTTAGGCTACAAAGCCCTTTGGCTGTATATATATTTACATATGTACACATGTAATTTGAGTTAACTAAATCAGGCATATGTCTTTGTATTGTAACGTACCTATTTACTAGGTTGAGTTTTCGCTAGGCTAAGCTCAATCGAGCTGTGATCCGAGCAACAAATTTATATTGCGTTTGCAATAATTAATAACACAATGTTCATAGATTAAAAATAGCTTTATCTGATTTCACTGTTTTGTTTGTAATTACACGTTCCACTGTTGGTTTTACGGATCGCTTAATGGCTATTCATTCCGTGACGCTTCGCTGCACCTCGGTGTCCTTGATTAGGTTTGTTTCGAGCTCCTGTGCGCTAGAATCTGCCCCAGGCACTCCGCCCGCCAGCTACGCAAGCCCAGGATCTCAGTCTGCCCGCCAGAGATTCTGTACAGCACTCCTGACACTCACCAGGATCAACGGCTTCCTTGTTCCCCAAGGATTACGCCTCGTCCTTTTGTGAGTCAGGATTCGCGTGTCTCACTCTCTGGCTAATCGCAGACCAAGCCTCGCTCGCTTCGCTTGGTTTCTTGCGGATATCGCCTGTTGCTTCAATTCACGCGTGGCAAGGATATAGCGATTCGCGATGTCCTGTGATCCTTGTGTTTATTAAGTGGGACACTTCGTGTCCTTGTACTTTCACTGATAATTTTGGCTTTCCCTCATACCTATTTTCGCACTGTGTACGCGCAGCCTCTCTTGTTTACTTTTCACAGCGTGTTGACTCTCGTAGCCGCGTATCTCAACTCCCCGCCTTGTGCGGCGGCGCTCCTTTTATAGGCCGGCTGGCCACCTTTTGTCGGGACTGTACCCCGGTGGCGTGATCTTCTGGTGGCGTGATTTTCGGGTACTTTTCCACTGCCCTTTTGCTGGCGCCAGCCATTGTCTGCCGTCGGTGTGAGTATGGACAACAGTATTGCCCACGCAATGCTCCTCTCACACGAACGGCACATGTCCTGATGGACATGTGTGTCAGACACGTTCAAATGGCTGAACACCTGCGTTAGAAAGGGAGACGGCGAAAGAGCGAATTCGCCGCAACTGCATCAGGGCCGGATTTCGGTCTGAATGGCAGTTGTTGTGGGGGCGCATATAACATGCTCATGGGCATTTTACATGCCCGTTCGTGAACATGCATACACATGTATGTCTTTAATCAAAACATACACATACATGCATGCTCACCAGTGCATGGATATATGGCTCCTCACACTCCCCTCTTTCTTCGGCAGCGGAAAGTTACCACTTTCGTTGCGCGTGCTCACACGTCTGGGCGCTAATATTGGTGAGTAGCCAACGGTGCCCTTTGTGTACACGCACCTGTCATAGTGTGGGTGAGTAACCAACGGTGCATGCGTAAATTGTTGTGACCCTTTTTGTGCGCACGCGCGGCTGATTATTTTTTAGGGTGCGATGACCTTTTCCGTTAATGTATGCATTTGCGCTCGCTCGCATGTTGTTGTTTTTGCACGTCATGTGCACGCGTGTTGCTGAGCGAACGTTTTCAGCGGCCGTTGCGCTCTAGCTTTTAGGTTTTGCGGTCGATTGTAGGTCATGGTCATGCTCTCTCTTTGCATGTCTTTTTTCCTTTTCGTCGCTCTCCCGCTGTAAAGCTGATCAGCGTAGTTGTTTCCTATTCGCCGTGTTCAGGGCCGCCTTTTGTTTTTGCCTTTTGGGCCCGCCTTTGGGGCGCTGCGTATATTGATGTTTCTTCCATTTTTATACATACATATATCCTACATCACACATAAACATACATATATATATAATGTAAACCCTTTTTTTTTTACTAGTTTGTATAACCCTTTCCTTTTGGGTTTATATTGTATTCTTTTGTAACCCTTTACATATATATATATATGTATACCCTTTTTACTAGTTTATTGTAACCCTTTCCTTTTGGGTTTATATTGTATTCTTTTATACCCTTTCCTTTTGGGTTTATATTGAATTATTTTTATACTCTTTCCTTTGGGTTTTTATTGAATTATTTTATACCCTTTCCTTTTGGGTTTATATTGATTATTTTATACCTTGCCTTTTGGGTTTTATTGAATTATTTTATACCCTTTCCTTTTGGGTTTTTATTGAATTATTTATATACCCTTCTTGGGTTTTATTGAATTATTTTTATACCCTTTCCTTTTGGGTTTTATTGAATTATTTTTATACCCTTTCCTTTTGGGTTTTATTGAATTATTTTTATACCCTTTCCTTTTGGGTTTTATTGAATTATTTTATACCCTTTCCTTTTGGGTTTTTTTTTTATATTGATTTTTATTTTATTTTATACCCTTTCCTTTTGGGGTTTTTTTATTTGATTATTTTTATTAAATTATTTTTATACCCTTTCCTTTTGGGTTTTATTGAATTATTTTTATACCCTTTCTTTGGGTTTATATTGGGTTATTTTTATAAATGTGTTATATATGTATAATCACATTTATTTCCCCTATTTTTATAGTTGGGAAAGAAAAAAATTTGACTTATGGAATTTCTGTATTTTACGGTATTTTGGCAAGTTTTAGTGTTGGATATTTTCTGGCTCACCCGTATCCTTCCGGTCGCTGTGCGGCTTCAGGCGCTCACGTGTGCTGTCCTTATCCGCTTGTTCGTTATGCCCTTTATCTTGCATATTACTGGTGAGGTGAAATCCACAATCTGGTAAGGGCCGCCGTATCTTGGTGCTAGCTTCGCCGCGAAACCTTCTGCTGCATTCGACAGGTGGTGTAATTTCACCCACACTCTGTCTCCGATATTGGGTTTCCACGGCCTACGACGCATTGTGTGCCTTGCTGGTCCTGTGCTGCCTTTTCTAAACTCCGCCGGACAATTTGGAATACTTCCTTTAGTTTATTTGCATTGTCGGAGTGGTGTTTGCGCTGCTTGACCTGTTCCGACTGTCACCTCGTCGAACAGTGCCTTTGGAAGCCTAGGCTCTCGGCCTTGAGTTATGAACGCCGCGCTGTACCCGGTGGAGCTGGAGACGCTGGTGTTAACTGCCAGTGTCAGCTCTGTAGGGCTTCGTCCCAACGTCTTTGGTTGTCCTTGAATTGTGCGATCATTGTTTTCACCGTGCGATTCGCGCGTTCCGTGGGGTTTTCTTGTGGAGTGTAGGGCGCTGTGAATTGCTGTTTGACCCCCATCTCCTCGAGGAATTTTTTAAATGCCCGACTTGTAAATTGTGTTCCATTGTCGGTTATTAACATTTTGGGTACTCCAAACCGTGCAAGAATCCTTTCCCTGAAGGCCTTTTGTAGTGTTGCTGTAGTGGCGGTTCGGAGTGGTACCATTTCCGTCCATTTCGAGAAGCGGTCTATAAAGACCAACAGCATCGTGTTTCCGTGGGTCGATATTGGTAGTGGTCACACGAAGTCAGCACAAACTGTGGTCCAGGGTTCCTCCGGTATCTTGGTCAGCATTTGTCCTGCCGCGGCCATTTGACTTGGATTATACTGCTGACGTATTTCGCATTGTTGGACATATGCACGTACGTCTCTGTATAAGCCTGGCCAATAGTAGCGTGCTGCTATTCGCGCCATTGTTTCTCTGCTACCCGTATGACCTGCGGTGGCGGTGTTGTGGTTTTCGCCTAGCACTTGCCTTCTCTTTCCCGTGGGCACACATAGTTTCCAGGCTACCACATCTTCGGTTCCAGCTCTATGCGGGATGTGTCTATATAGGTTGCCGGATTCTTCACTATAGTCTGGGAACTTCCTCGGATTTTTCGCTATGTCAGACCGCATCTTTTGGATCCAGTTACAGTGCTTGTTTGCCTGGTCCATCGCGTCGTCCATAATCGAGACTCTGAGGCACGTATCCTTCAGGGGTTGTCGGGATAGGGCGTCTGCAACAACATTAAGGTTTCCCTTTCTGTATTTGACGTCAAAATCAAACTGTTGCAGTTCCAATGCCCATCTCGCTATCCTGCCTGATGGGCTTTCGATGGAGTTCAGCCACTTCAGTGCCATATGATCCGTGATGACAGTGAAGTGGTATCCTTCCAAGTACGGTCTTAGCTTCCTTATGCCCCAGATTATCGCAAGGCGCTCTTTTTCGGTCGCAGAGTAGTTACGCTCCGCACCATTTAAAGATCTGCTTGCGTACGATATGACCCGTTCGCCCTCCTCTGAGTCTTGGGTCAGTATCGCTCCCAAGCCATAATTGCTAGCGTCCGTTTGCAAGCAAAATGGTCTTGAGAAATCTGGGCATGCTAGCACAGGGGATTGTTTCAGCTTAGCTTTGACCTTTTGATGCTTCCTGGTGCTCTCCGGTCCATTACCATTTTGTACCTTTCTTCAATAGTGTGTGTAGTGGGTGTACTGTGGTGGCAAATCTGGTACGAACCGCCTGTACCATGATGCCACTCCCAGGTACTGTCGTAGTTCCTTTACGTTTCCAGGGGTTTCAACTCGGCGATAGCAGCTACTTTCTCCGGGTCCGTGCGTATCCCTTCTTCGGTCACCTGATGGGCCAAGGTATTTAAGTTCCTTTTTGAAGAAGTCGCACTTGTCCACGTTGATCCTCAGATTCGCTGCTCTCAACGGTCGGAATACTTCCCTCAAGTTGTCCATGTGTTCCTCGCGTGTTTTCCCGATTACAATGATGTCGTCCAAATATGCGAACGCCTGCGGCATCATTTCGGGTCCAATCACGCGATCGACGGCCCCTCTGGAACGTGGCTGGCGCCGAATGGAGTCCGAATGGCATTACTTCCATTGGAACAGTCCTTTCCTGAACTGTGAAGCCGTCATCCTCACTCATTCTCCATCGGATCTGCCAGTATCCGTCTTTTAAGTCAAGCTTGTTATAAATTTAGCCTCTCTAGCTGATCCAGAATGTGGTGGACTCGCGGCAACGGATAGCCTTTATTGATTTGCCGTTAGTGTCGAAAGTCCACAGAGCATTTTCCCGTTTTCTTTTTCACCATCACGATTGGTGCGCTGTGTGGGCTTCTTGAGGGCTCGATGCACCCTTTGGCCAGCAAGTCGTCCACCTGTTTGTTGATTTCGGCTTGCATTTTTGGATTTTTAGGGAAGTATCGCTGTTTAATTGGCCGATCGTCGCTCATGACAATACGGTGTTCAGTTATGGACGATGTTCCTTTTATTTCCCCAAATGCTGCCAATTCTCTTCGCAAAAAATTGGTCAATCTCTGCGTCCGGATGTATTGGTGTTTCGACTGTTTTGGCTACCGACAATCTTTCCTCTTGGCGGTTTGTCTCGCATTTTGGAATGCTTACTAGCAACCCTACGCACTCCAAATTACTAAAATAGCTTTGGAGAACGCTGTACAAAGTTGGTGGCAACAGCCTGATCAACTTATACAGAAGTCCTACATGCCACACTCTGTCAAATGCTTCGCTGATGTCAATGAACACAGCAGAGCAATACTGTCGCTTTTCATAAGCACCAAGGATAAACTGCGTCACACGGGCAAGCTGTGTTCCGCACTATGCTCCTTCGAAATCCAAACTGGTGACTGGGTACGGCATTGGCAAAATCTTTGCACTCAAAAAGCCTCCGCATAAGCACTTTTTCAAACAGCTCGAAAAGCCAGACAAAAAGCTTATGGGGCGATACGAGGAGACATAAATGTGTTTGTATGTTGTCGCGTCTCGTCCTCGGGGCAGGTCTGGGTCTCGTGTCGAATTCTGGCCGCTCCTGATACGTCTGATTGTGTGTGTTCTGTGTGTCCGTTATTGCCATAAATCGTGGTCGATTATTTCTTTGCGCGGATTCTCTGTGGCTATATTGTGGAGCTTCCTGACGCGTTTGTGGCTGCTCCATGCGGCGACGCGGTGGTTCCATGAGCCTCGGTTGCTCCATGCGGCTCTGTCGTCTCAGCTTCTCTCTGTCCGCTTCGAGTTCCTCGAACGCTTCAGCCAACTGCATCAATTCTGTTAAATTATTGAATTGGTATGGCCTGGCGTAAGCTCGTAGATCCGGGAGGCTGTTGTTGTATATTTTGTTAAGCTGTCTTTCCGCCGAATACTGTAGTGGCCGCATGAGCGTCTGCATTTCTACCATGTACGCCTTGAATGGTTCGTGCATCGCCTGTCGTCTTCGGGTAACTTCGTCCTTCAAGTTTTCGAAGTAGTCTCTTGGAAGGAAATACTCCTGAACACTTTGGACGAATGCTACCCATCTCGTCCAGTGCTGGTTGTTGGCAACATACCACTTAAGAGCCATTCCTTGCAGTAATTCGGGCATGGCCCTGGGAATTAAATTCAGGTTCAATCCATATGTGTCTGCCGACCATTCGACTTGTTCCAGGAATTCCAGTGGTTTGGTGGTGCCGTCGAAGCGAAAATTCCATTCGCGGACTTGTTTTGCGACTCTGGGGTATTCTTGGGACATAGTCGGTGCCGTTTGTTCGTTTATGGACACTCTTCTTTGTGGCTGTGGTGTGGTCGCTACTCCCCACAGGGTATGACTGGCATCTCGAGTCCGCGCTGCTGCGCTTGTTGCCGGGATGCTCAGCTGGGCGAAGTTTGCATTCGTCGACTCTCTTGCATCCGCAACATATTCTGTTTCTCTGGCCGGCGATTGTCTGCCGTGAGACCGCCGCCAGTTCTTCCAATCTTGTGCTATATGGCAATCTGTTTTCCTGAGTACTCACCCACTCTCCAAATTGTCTGCGCATAGCATCCAAAGTTCCTGATAACTCCACTTCGAATTCTGCTCCATATTTTAGCACTTCATCTTTTTTTAAATTGTACACCCACGCGCGGACCATTTTTATTTTATTTTATTTTAATATATGATGTGTGTTTTAATTTATTGCAACCACCAAAGTTGGGCGCCAGTTGTAACGTACCTATTTACTAGGTTGAGTTTCCGCTATACTAAACTCAATCGAGCTGTGGGTCCGAGCAACAAATTTATATTGCGTTTGCACTAATTAATAACACAATGTCCATAGATTAAAAAGTAGCTTTATTTGATTTCACTGTTTTGTTTGTAATTACACATTCCACTGTTGGTTTTACGGATCGCTTAATGGCTATTCGTTCCGTGGCGCTTCGCTGCACCTCGGTGTCCTTGATTAGGTTTGTTTCGAGCTCCTGTGCGCTAGAATCTGCCCCAGGCACTCCGCCCGCCAGCTACGCAAGCCCAGGATCTCAGTCTGCCCGCCAGAGATTCTGTACAGCACTCCTGACACTCACCAGGATCAACGGCTTCATCGTTCCCCAAGGATTACGCCTCGTCCTTTTGTGAGTCAGGATTCGCGTGTCTCACTCTCTGGCTAATCGCAGACCAAGCCTCGCTCGCTTCGCTTGGTTTCTTGCGGATATCGCCTGTTGCCACAATTCACGCCCTTGCCAAGGATATACGATTCGCGCCTAATTTCAGGACCTCGATGTCCTGTGATCCTTGTGTTTTATTGAGTTGGACACTTCGTGTCCTTGTACTTTCACTGATAATTTTGGCTTTCCCTCGTACCTATTTTCGCACTGTGTACGCGCAGCCTCTCTTGTTTACTTTTCACAGCGTGTTGACTTTCGTAGCCGCGTATCTCAACTCCCCGCCTTGTGCGGCGCGCTCCTTTTATAGGCCGGCTGGCCACCTTTTGTCGGGACTGACCCCGGTGGCGTGATCTTCTGGTGGCGTGATTTTCGGGTACTCTTCCACTGCCCTTTTGCTGGCGCCAGCCATTGTCTGCCGTCGGTGTGAGTATGGACAACAGTATTGCCCACGCAATACTCCTCACACACTAACGGCACATGTCCTGATGGACATGTGTGTCAGACACGTTCAAATGGCTGAACACCTGCGTTAGAAAGGGAGACGGCGAAAGAGAGCGAATTCGCCGCAACTGCATCAGGGCCGGATTTCGGTCTGAATGTCAGTTGTTGTGGGGGCGCATATAACATGCTCATGGGCATTTTACATGCCCGTTCGTGAACATGCATACACATGTATGTCTTTAATCAAAACATACACATACATGCATGCTCACCAGTGCATGGATATATGGCTCCTCACAGTATGCCACGTCTGTTATATGGTCATTATTAGTTGGTTATTTTCTACATAGCTTACAATCTCTGAGTGCGGCTATGCCGTACTTACATCAGCAAAATAGGTGTGTTGGTAGTCCATCGTAGTCGACAGGCCTGATGACGTTGCTGTTTGAACTTCAAAACGGATTAGACAATATAACAGCTGATATCACATACACATACCATACCAAGTTTAGCTAATGCATTACACAATTAAATATTAATTCCTCACAAATTAATTCTATGTTAATTTAAACTAAAGTTTAATAAAACGTAGAGTTGTGTAGCCCTGTAGAGTTCAGTCCTAAATAATCGAAGTTTTGCAATGCGGTTACTATTTCTTCAGGATGATTCGGTCAACCGCCGCTTACATATGATCCGATATTTGCACCAGTTGATGCACTTTATGCCAACCAGAAGTTACATTTGCGTCCGAGACTTCGGCGCTGACCCGCCTCAAAGGGCTGGTCCCGCTGCCACGCTGAGCAACAACAGATTAACAGCAAGTTAAATGTTAACGGCAGCAATACGCTGGTCGTGCTTGAGCTGGCCAACTGTGCAGCTTCAATTCCAGAAAGGGCACTGGCACACTGTAAGTGATCACAATTTGAATCATAGGTGTGGCCGCCCTGGCACAATTTACTTATAGCAGCCGACACGTTTTGAGAAGTCGCCTATACACCAAAAAATCGTTTAAATAATATGCTATGCCGGGTTTTTATAATATATTTACACAATTTCTATCCAATATTGGTGGGAACGCACTTTTCACCGTTTTTAGTATCGGTTTCTTTCAATTAATATCAATAAAACGAGCTTTTAATATGACTATGCAGCCAAGTTCTTTTTCAATAAGAATATTGTTGCGCACGTCGTCAATTGCATAAAGGACACGCATTGACCGAACCCAGCTGTGTGGGCGTTGCTACGCACAGATGGCTCTGAGTCGAGTTGCTAACTATGTTACCGATTAGAGCAATTAGGTCACAATGGGCGGGAATGGTGCGTCACGCGTCATTATCGAACAGATGTTTACATGTGTGCTTACAGGCTGATCGTGGTTATAGTCGCGTCTCAAAAAACGTTACCAGTGCGAATTGTTTTCATTTTTTTTGTTTGTTAATATTAATGTGCTTATGGTACAGCACTACAGTCTCTTGAGGGGGTGGGTGCATAAAAAGTCAAAAGGAAAAGAATTTTGGAGTTTGTGGGTTTTAGAAAGGAGTACAAAAGTCTCTGTTAGATAAGTTGACTATAAATAGGTATAAGCAATGTCTATTTGAAAAAAGACATTTTGTGATAGCATGTTGATGTTAAGATCAAAGATCCACAATTTGTATACGCAAGAATAAGAAAAACAAATTTAAGTTCTAGAGATGATAAGAGAAAAATAAAAGAAGATGGGATAAGTACATATGCCTGGGATAAATAAAATTGTAAGTAAAACTAAGAAGAAAAAATTTAAGTAAAATTACGAAGAAAAAATAAATAAGAAAATGAATATTTAAAACCAAAAGAAGTACATGTGTCTCTTTTATTTTAATTTATGAAAGCTGAAAAATCCAAAATTTGATGTGCATAAAAAGAAGAAAAACGAAAAAAATATATTTATATATATATATGTATATGTATGTATTTGAAAATATGTGTGTGCGTGGAGAAGAAGAAGATAAACAAATGATTTTAGGTTGTACATAAATGCGGATTTATTTGAGTTTATGAACCTGAAAATAAAGTGTATATGGATGTATGTATGTGTGGAATATGACACAATAAAGAATAACATACAGTAATAGGTAGTTTGTAATGTTTTTTTTTTTATTTAAATGAGAATTAATGATGAAATACAATTAGATTTTACTTAGTAATAAGAAAATTTGTATTTATTATTCTCATTAAATATTTTCAATAAAGCTTAAAAATTCTGTTGAATTTTCTAGCTCATCGTCAGCATAACATTTTGTCTTATCAAGAATCTCACCGAAGGTAGGCTCCATTGTTTGCCCCTCCTCGGTTATATTCGATGGTGGTTTCCGGGTCTTCAAACTTTGGCTTCTTGTGTATCGAAACGTCCTCCTCCTCCTCAAGTTTTCGTTTCTCTCTGGGAGAAATTTCTAGGAGCTCAATGCATTCCGATGGACTCAGTTCTGATGTGAATTGAGTATTCATCCAATCCAAATCATTGGCGTTATTTGCGCAACGCCAATTTGGCTCATCGGATTGCAAGTGCAGCGTGCAAGTGGCTCATTATGGCCATTAGTGCCTCACTCAACTTGTCGAATATTGACATAAGACTGTCAAAAAGGAGCTGCGAGTGCTCATGGTACGGATGAGGCTGCTGCACTTGCAGAGATTGTTGCAGAGGGGGCTGCTGATGTTGCTGGCGCTGTGGCTGCTGGTGTTGTTGTTAATGTCGTGGTTCTTGCTGCCGTTCTTGCTGTTGATGTTGCTGCTGCTGGTGTTGCTGCGAGTGTTTCTGTTGTTGCTGGGTGTGCTCTCGATGCCTAAGCATCTGGCGAACTTTGTGACGTCGAGTTTTCTTTTTGTGCTGTTGCTCAGGAACCTGCGGTGCAACTTTCTGAACCGATGAAAGTTGTTGTTGCTGCTGCTGAGGCTGCTGGCAGTGTTGCTGTTGAGGTTGTTGTTGAGGATGAACCTGCTGCTGACGGTGACGCTATTGCTGTTGCCGAAGTTGCTGCAGAGCCTGAGGAGCCTAAGGATCCGTTTGAAGCCTGGCAGCATCAGCATAAGAGAAATTTTCCCTGCGAATGGGTGCTGGGCTTCTTGGACGCGATTTTTGTAGGTCTTCAGCCGGCCTTCCTGACTGAGCCACAAGCTTCCGCTCCTTGGCAACGCGCTGATATGCTAGGCATCCCTTCCAACTTGCTGGATGGTTACCACCGCAGTTAGCACATTTAGGGTCAGCGTCCAACGGTTTTTCGCACACCTGACTTGCATGTTCTGAGCCACACTTCACGCAGCACTGCTGCTTTTGGCAGTGTTTCATCGCATGGCCAAATTCCTGGCATCGGTGGCACTGTGGGATGTCCATATGGCGGTCAGGGCATTCGACTGAAATGCGCACCTGAGAGATGGAGCGAAGATTGTAAACCTCTTTGTTATTTGTAACCGGCTCCAACTCCAAATAATACAGATTCAGCTCCTTCTTAGTAACGCGACTCGTGATGGTTTGGACACCACGCACCGTGTGCCCAATTCTGTCCAGCTCATCTCTGATGCGATCAATTTTCTGCAGGGATGGATGCAGTCCCCTGATCACCACGAGGAAACCTCTATCCTCCTTTATTTGGTACGAATGAAACGGGATTCGCTTATCCGTGAACAATCTTTGAATTTCCCTGTAGGCGTCAATACCATTTGGCATTACCCTTACTGTACCACCACCACTGCATTTTAGCATAAAGCTGTCAGGCGGCGTGACATCATTTAGTGCTTCCAGTAGACCAACAACGTTGGTGAGACCCTTAGAAATAACTGGAGGAGGCTTAGAAGGTCTTGTTGGCCGAATTTCAACAGTTTCAACATTTTGTGCGTTCGATAGGGAACAATCGCGTATCTGAGCGGCAGTGCTTAGATTGGGGTCCTCATCGTAAGTAACTTTATTGTGAGTAGACGCACTCGGGATTACAGCGGAGTTCGCTGGTCTGCCAGGCAACAGAAGGCGAGCACAAGGATCTGCAGTATCTGGTTTATGTGAGATTTCGCTCATATTGGTTGATTATGCGGCCACCAAGCAGACGCACTCTAGCAGAGTGGTGTCGGCATACACACAAATCACACTGAT
The DNA here is from genome assembly GCA_035043875.1 of Drosophila paucipuncta. NCBI lineage: Eukaryota > Metazoa > Arthropoda > Insecta > Diptera > Drosophilidae > Drosophila > Drosophila paucipuncta. Next base: position 5,362 of record JAWNMP010000023.1, on the reverse strand, counting down.
TGAAGGGATGCGACGCGATAATCGATTGTTTGAGTACAACAAAAAAATAAATGAAAAACTAAATAAAAATAAAATTCTTCACTTTGTTTTTCGCTACGAAAATTATAGTGTGACCATACGCTGCGAAAGCTAATATCTAATTGTCCATTATTTCTAACATTAATTTTAGGAGTTTTACTTAATTACTAGTTTTCAAGTTTCATATTTGGGTGGGTTACTTATTTACTAATAATTCATTCAATTTATTTTTCTTCAATTTGGATCTAATAATATTCATAATAAACTTAGGCTACAAAGCCCTTTGGCTGATATATATATGTGTTTGTATGCCACGTCTGTTATATGGTCATTATTAGTTGGTTATTTTATACATAACTTACAATCTCTGAGTGCGGTTACGCCGTACTTTGTAGTAGTACCAGGGTATTATTTCTTTTTGTATAAGCTATATTCTTTAGGATAACTTATTTGGTCTTACCAATGATCGGCTGATGAACTTGCCAATTTAAGTGACCGGTGTATTGTTGAGCTTGAGGTGCGCACTCTCGCTATGCTCGTACTAGCTCGCCGGATTGTCGGGGTTCTTTCTCACTCAATCAACACGGATGTACTCTGCCACATTTAATTAGTGCGCGTTTACAAAAACAAGTAACCACTTGGGTTATGAACTTTAATTATCATCTTATGGGTGACGCCGACACGTCCTATAACTATACCGAGACACTAGTCCTATTAGAGGGAACATAGATGACAGTTGTCCCTCTTCTTTACCCACCCTACCATGATAATGATATAAATTTTGATACATTATCCCTTGGACGGACTCTTAAAATCCTACCACATCCTGTAAAAACCTAGCATGGATACTCGACAGACGAATTCTACTCTTTATCTCCTCATTTTAAATGGCTTGCAAATTCATGTATTCTCTCTTAACTTAATTTTGTATGTTGTGAACATTACTCTTAATTCTATTTTCTATTATCTAATTGAGTTATAATCTATGAGTACATTTTCTTTTTCTTAATTAATTATTATCATTGTTAAATTTAAATTCTATTTTTTTTTGTTTAGCATTGACATGTAGCTTCATGCTCAAATTCAACCTTCGAATGCTTTACTTATATTTAAGGCTTATATATATATGGAATACATTTTTTTTTTTTAGATAACAAGTATCACTTGGCGTATTTGCTGTGGATCATCTCCTTTTTTTTTGTATATATATATATGGTTTTCCTTATTTACTAAGTAGGTCATACATATCTAATTGTTTATGTACCTACATTATAGCTATTTCATTACTCACTCTACGTTTTGGTTTATTTAATTTTTGAAGTCGATGCGATCGTTGGGCCCAATGTTCGTCGACGCAGAGATGAAGCTGTTTAAAGAATTATTTACAACATTAGAAAACACATATATGTATATAATTTACATTTGACAATCCGTTTGATTTAATACCAGCCAGTGTATTGTTAAATATTAATGTATCACCTACTATTACTCTTTTTTTTTCATGACATATTTATAAAATTATTCAACCATATTAATAATAAAAAAAAACTTCAATAGTAATATTTCTTACAATTAATTATTTAGATACATTCAAAGTAATTTAGGGCCTTTCGCCAATTACGAGTTGCGCTTGTTTAAATACGCTGAATTTTATTAGCAAGTGACCTGTTCAAACTTTATGGTCTGGTCATCCACGCTTTTACAAAACACAAAAAAAATTACTTGTGTTTGTAAGTAGGTGCGTGCACCACACAGCGGACTGATCATTCACGTCTTCATTGATTAACTTTTAAGGTAATCTGGCACTAGCTGATAATAAATTCGGAATTACTTGATTTCCATTTAGCGATATGCGCTAAGTCGGGATCCGGGGGAGTTGTCCTCTTGGATTAAGCACACTTCCTCACTTCCGTCCCGCTGACTAGCGACGCTTCTGGTCGATGCAATGAAGTAAGGTTGACTAGTTACAACCTCGTCGGGGTGAATCACCCCGCGGTGTTAATTATGAAGGCGTGCAGCTGGCTCAAACTGGTGGCAGGTCTGGTCCATACTCCTTTGCCCAAGAATGGCCTATAAAGGTTAAAATTGGTTCGAATATTTTCTTTCACAATTTCAGCACATACCTTTTTATTATCCACCGCACTTTCACAATAATATATCTATTTGTGATGCACTTTAACTCTGGAAGTTACCATCACGTGTTTTTTTACACAATGTTTTTCTATGCTGGTCGATTCGCAAATACACGACTTATTTGTTTCAATAACCTTGAGGGTTTGACCGCGACAAGACCTCCTTGAACCTTACGCTTATTGCAACGCTTTTTGCTGAGCGCTTCTTGAGTGAGCGATTTCGTGCTGCGTTTTGAGTGGTTCTCTTCTCGTCGGTCATCTGCTTATCTCTTCGTTTGAACGGCCGTCTAATCAACAACGACCAAATTGTACAGAAAAATATTACTATTGAATTACTACTACAACTTACAGCACCAAAATAGCTGTGTTGGTAGTCCATCGTAGTCGACAGGCCTGATGACGTTGCTGTTTGAACTTCAAAACAGATTAGACAATATAACAGCTGATACCCCATATACATACTATACCAAGTTTATTTAATGCATTACACAATTAAATATTAATTCCTCACAAATTCATTCTATGTTAATTTAAACTAAAGTTTAATAAAACGTAGAGTTTTAGCCGTGTAGAGTTCAGTCCTAAGTAATCGAAGTTTTGCAGTGCGGTTACTATTTCTTCAGGATGATTCGGTCAACCGCCGCTTAAATATGATCCGATATTTGCACCATTGGATGCACTTTATGCCAACCAGAAGTTAGATTTACGTCCGAGACTTCGGCGCTGACCCGCCTTCAAAGGGCTGGTCCCTGTCTGCACGTGAGCATCAACAGATTAACAGCAAGTTAATTGTTAACGGCAACAATACGCTGGTCGCGCTCAAGCTGGCCTACTGTGCAGCTTCAATTCCAGAAGGCACTGGCACTTGTAAGTGATCGCAATTGTCGCGTCCACATTACTTATAGCAGCCGCCACGTTTTGGGAAGTCGCCTATACACCCCACGGGTATTTACAAATAGTTTAAATAATATGCTCTATCCAATATTGGTGGGAACGCACTTTTCACCGTTTTTAGTATCGGTTTCTTTCAATTAATATCAATAAGACGAGCTTTAATATGACTATGCAGCCAAGTTCTTTTTCAATAAGAATATTGTTGCGCACGTCGTCAATTGCATAAAGGACACGCATTGAGCCGAAACCAGCTGTGTGGTCAGTTGCTACGCACGGATGCTCTGAGTCAGAGATTCTAGTAGGTTACCGATTAGAGTTGCTAATTAGGTCACAATGGGCTCGGAATGGTGCGTCCAACGCATCATTATCGAACATCTGTTTACATGTGTGCTTACAGGCTGATCGTTGTTATAGTCGCGTCTCAAAAAACGTTACCTGTGCGAATTGATTTCATTTTTTTTGGCTAATATTAATGTGCTTATCGGTACAGCATTACAGTCTCATCGAGGGGTGGGTGCATAAAAAAGTCAAAAGGAAAGGAATTTTGGAGTTTGTGGGTTTTAGAGTTAAAATGTATTCATTGTCTCTGTGCTGGCTGTAAAAAAAATATCATAAGGAGTAAAAAAGTCTCAGTTGATGTTGACTATAAATAACTATAAGCAATGTCTATTTGAAAAAAAATACATTTTGTGATAGCATGTTGATGTTAAGATCAAAGATCCACAATTTGTATACGCAAAATAAGAAAAACAAATTTAAGTTCTAGAGATGATCAGAAAAATAAAAGAAGATGGGATAAGTACATATGCCTGGGACATTATAAAATTAATTCATAGTAGTAAGAAAAAAAATGGTTAAATAAATAATAAATAAATTAATTAATAAACAAATAAAATGTAAGTAAAACTAAGAAGAAACAAATGTAAGTAAAATTACGAAGAAAAAAATAAATAGAAAATGAATATTTAAAACCCAAAAGATTTTAAATTATCAAAGCTGAAAAATCCAAAATTTGATGTGCATAAAGAAGAAAAACGAAAAAAAATATATATATATAGTGACATATCCAGGTCACGCAGATCTCTCATGTCCACACTCACGCTTATCATAGCAGGCAAGATAAGATAAGCATAAACAAAGAATGCAACTATCAAAAGAGACCCCTACATAGATGGCAGGTCAAAGTATCATACAGCATGTCAACATCGCAGACGCACTTTCTCTAAATAGAATCATAGCAGGCAAGATAAGATAAACATAAACAAGGAATGCAAAAGAGACCCTCCATAAACAGACCATGAGATAGAAGCAAGTGCGAGGTTTCCTTATAGATTAAACCACTAGCATAAGCAGAGTTATTTTGTACACGAAGCCGAGAAGACGTGTTTTTTTGTTTAATAAAGAATTATATTATTCCTAAAAAAACCGTTGTCGGACTTTTTTCAATTGGCGCAGCCGGTACAATACTCTCCAAAAACGTAATTGGCGCAGCCGGTAGGATAACAGATTAACTTTGTGAAACGTCGTTTTATTCCATTCAGGAAAACGTACTAGTGTTTCGCGAAACTGTTATCCGCATAAGGACCCCGTGATCCTTGAAAAACTTTTTTTTCTAAAAAGTGAACAAAACAACAACAAAAAAAAAAAGAATTAAATCTACAACAAAACGATGTCAGAATCATTAAACCAGGCACTCGGGCAAATCCGCCAAGCACCCATCTTCGGTGGAGAAATGGACGATCTGGGCAACTTTATCGAACGGATTGATCTCATCATGCGACTCTACCCAACCAGTGATGCGCGCCAAATCCTCATACTGTACAGCGCAATCCAGATGCAGTTGTATGGCGACGCGATGAGAACATCATTCAGACACTCACCGGGAGACTGGGCAACACTACGGAGCATCCTCATCTCCACTTACAAAACTCAAACACCTTGTGAGGAACTCCTCAGAAGAGTGTACAACACATATTATGGAGGAAGTATTCGTAAGTTCCTCGAAGAACTCGAGCACAAATCACATGTAATAACTAATAAATTAGCACTAGAAAATAACCTAGAAAATAAAACATTGTATACTAATGCATTAAATAATACAGTTAGGGACGTCATAAATAAGAGACTACCGGACAGATTATATATGCAGTTAGCAAGATACGACATATCCACAACTGACAAACTGAAAGCGGTAGCCCAAGAATTAGGGTTGTACGAGGACCGCATTCCTGAAAAAATAAATAATACATATTACAATAAAAATTATAATCAGAACCCAAGAACTTATCAAAATTTTAACCGACACAATTACAATTTTA
>JAWNMP010000022.1:0-91833 GCA_035043875.1 Drosophila paucipuncta | reverse complement strand
CTGAATTTTATTAGTAAGTGACCGGTTCAACTTTATGGTCTGGGCATCCACGCTTTTATAAAACACAAAAGCTGATAAGCACTTTAGCTTCAAAAAAAATTACTTGTGTTTGTAAGTAGGTGCGTGCACCACACAGCGGACTGATCATTCACGTCTTCATTGATTAATTTTTAGGTAAGCTGGCACTAGCTGATAATAAATTCGGAATTACTTGATTTCCATATAGCGAATATGCGCTAAGTCGGGATCCGGGGAATGAAGTTGTCCTCTTGGATTCAGCACACTTCCTCACTTCCGTCCCGCTGACTGGCGACGCTTCTGGTCGATGCAATAAGTAAGGTTGACTAGTTATAACCTCGTCGGGGTGAATCACTCCCGCGGTGTTAATTATGAAGGCGTGCAGCTGGCTCAAACTGGTGGCAGGTCTGGTCCATACTCTTTGCCCAAGAATGGCCTATAAAGGTTAAAATTGGTTCGAATATTTTCTTTCACCAATTTCTGCACATACCTTTTTATTATCCACCGCACTTTCACAATAATAACTCTATTTGTGATGCACTTTAACTCTGGAAGTTACCATCACGTTTTTTTTTTTCACAATGTTTTTCTATGCTGGTCGATTCGCAAATACACGACTTATTTGTTTCAATAACCTTGAGGGTTTGACCGCGACAAGACCTCGTTTGAACCATACGCTTATTGCAACGGTTTTTGGCTGAGCGCTTCTTGAGTGAGCGATTTCGTGTTGCGTTTTGAGTGGTTCTCTTCTCGTCGGTCATCTGCTTATCTCTTCGTTTGAACGGCCGTCTAATCAACAACGACTAATTTAGAGTGGACCAAATTGTACAGAGAAAATATTGCTATTAATTGACTACTACAACCATTGTTAACAATTCGTACAGTAAAGCCAGTCCAAGATGCCCAAATTAACACATGAAGTCAACTCAGTCCAAAGAAACCCAGTCAAGAAGGAAACTATTACCAGAAGTCACCCTGAACACCTCAAACAAGTCTACTCAGTCCATCATGTCCAAGCCAGCACGTCAAATCTAGTCCGCACATGAAGTCAATTCACTCCGAATAATCACAGTCAAGATATCCAAGTCCGTGCAAGTCCACAAGCAGAAACACCAGACACACAATTCTCAATTTGTTTGAATTGTTTTTACACTTTATTGTTAATCTGTCCACAATATTTTCATATGTTGCTTCATTTAAAGTAATGCGAAAATATATGAGGGTAGCTGACGATTATATTAATAGCCGTCAGTTGCTTCCAATGTTCCGACGTGAACACCACAAAAAAACAGGATACATATTTGCCCTGTGCCCCTGATACAACTTCAATACTACACATAATACAGCAACACACAGTTTTGGCGACGGAGCTAGGAAGGAAGATGGATGCCTTCCTCTCCGTTATGATATCACTCATTGAAACACTCATCAAAAGACACGCCATACCATTGTCAACAATTCATACAGTACATCCAGTCCAAAGTGCCAAAATTAACATATGAAATCAACTCTTTCCGAAGAACACAGTCAAGAAGGAAACTATTACCAGAAGTCATTCTGAACACCTCAAACAAGTCTACTCAGTCCATCATGTCCAAGCCAGCACGTCAAATCTAGTCCGCACATGAAGTCAAGTCACCCCGAATAATCACAGTCAAGATGTCCAAATCCGTGCAAGTTCACAAGAAGAAACACCAGACACACAATTCTCAATTTGTTTGAATAGTTATTACACTTTATTGCTAATCTGTGAACAATATTTTCTTCATTGTTGCTTCATTTAAAGTAATGCGAAAATATATAAGGGTATCTGACGATTATATTAATAAGCGTCAGTTGTTTCCAATGTTTCGACGTGAACACCACAAAAAAACAGGATACACATTTGCCCTATGCCCCTGATACAACTTCAATACTACACATAATACAGCAACACACAGTTTTGGTGACGGAGCTAGGAAGGAAGATGGATGCCTTCCTCTCCGTTATGATATCACTCATTGAAACACTCACCAAAAGACACGCCATACCATTGTCAACAATTCATACAGTACATCCAGTCCAAAGTGCCAAAATTAACATATGAAGTCAACTCTGTCCGAAGAACACAGTCAAGAAGGAAACTATTACCAGAAGTCACCCTGAACACCTCAAACAAGTCTACTCAGTCCATGATGTCCAAGCCAACACGTCAAATCTAGTCCGCACATGAAGTCAAGTCAGTCCGAATAGAAACACCAGACACACAATTCTCAATTTGTTTGAATTGTTTTTACACTTTATTGTTAATCTGTCAACAATATTTTCATATGTTGCTTCATTTAAAGTAATGCGAAAATATATTAGGGTAGCTGACGATTATATTAATAGTCGTCAGTTGTTTCCAATGTTCCGACGTGAACACAACAAAAAAACAGGATACACATTTGCGCTGTGCCCCTGATACAACTTTAATACTACGCATAATACAGCAACACACAGTTTTGGTGACGGAGCTAGGAAGGAAGATGGATGCTTTCCTCTCCGTTATGATATCACTCATGGAAACACTCACCAAAAGACACGCCATACCATTGTCAACAATTCATACAGTACATCCAGTCCAAAGTGCCAAAATTAACATATGAAGTCAACTCAGTCCGAAGAACACAGTCAAGAAGGAAACTATTACCAGAAGTCACCCTGAACACCTCAAGCAAGTCTACTCAGTCCATGATGTCCAAGCCAACACGTCAAATCTAGTCCGCACATGGAAGTCAAGTTAGCCCGAATAATCACAGTCAAGATGTACAAGTCCGTGCAAGTCCACAAGCAGAAACACCAAACACACAATTCTCAATTTGTTTGAATTGTTTTTACGCTTTATTGTTAATCTGTCAACAATATTTTCATATGTTGCTTCATTTAAAGTGATGCGAAAATATGTAAGAGCAGCTGACGATTATATTAATAGCCGTCAGTTGCTTCCAATGTTCCGACGTGAACACAATTAAAAAACAGGCTACACATTTGCCCTGTGCCTCTGATACAACTTCAATACTACGCATAATACAGCAACACACAGTTTTGGTGACGGAGCTAGGAAGGAAGATGAATGCCTTCCTCTCCGTTATGATATAATTCATGGAAACACTCACCAAAAGTCACGCCATACCATTGTCAACAATTCGCACAGTAAAGCCAATCCAAGATGCCCAAGTCCGAAGAACACAATCAAGAAGGAAACTATTACCAGAAGTCACCCTGAACACCTCAAACAAGTCTACTCAGTCCATGATGTTCAAGCCAACACTTCAAATCTAGTCCGCAGATGAAGTCAAGTCAGTCCGAATAATCACAGTCAAGATGTCCAAGTCCGTGCAAGTCCACAAGCAGAAACACCAAATACACAATTCTCAATTTGTTTGAATTGTTTTTACACTTATTGTTAATCTTCATTTAAAGTAATGCGAAAATATATAAGGGCAGCTGATGATTATATTAATCGCCGTCAGTTGTTTCCAATGTTCCGACGCGAACACAACAAAAAAATAGGATACACATTTGCTCTGTGCCCCTGATACAACTTTAATACTACGCATAATACAGCAACACACAGTTTTGGTGACGGAGCTGGGAAGGAAGATGGATGCCTTCCTCTCCGTTATGATATCACTCATGGAAACACTCACCAAAAGACACGCCATACCATTGTCAACAATTCATACAGTACAGCCAGTCCAAGATACCCAAATTAACACATGAAGTCAACTCAGTCCGAAGAACACAGTCAAGAAGGAAACTATTACCAGAAGTCACCCTGAACACCTCAAAAAAGTCTACTCAGTCCATCATGTCCAAGCCAGCACGTCAAATCTAGTCCGCACATGAAGTCAAGTCAGTCCGAATAATCACAGCCAAGATGTCCAAGTCCGTGTAGGTCCACAAGAAGAAACACCAAACACACAATTCTCAATTTGTTTGAATTGTTTTTACACTTTATTATTAATCTTCATTTAAAGTAATGCGAAAATATATAAGGGCAGCTGATGATTATATTAATAGTCGTCAGTTGTTTCCAATGTTCCGACGTGAACACAACAAAAAAACAGGATACACATTTGCCCTGTGCCCCTGATACAACTTTAATACTACGCATAATACAGCAACACACAGTTTTGGTGACGGAGCTAGGAAGGAAGATGGATGCCTTCCTCTCCGTTATGATATCACTCATGGAAACACTCACCAAAAGACACGCCATACCATTGTCAACAATTCATACAGTACAGCCAGTCCAAGATACCCAAATTAACACATGAAGTCAACTCAGTCCGAAGAACACAATCAAGAAGGAAACTATTACCAGGAGTCACCCTGAACACCTCAAACAAGTCTACTCTGTCCATGATGTCCAAGCCAACACATCAAATCTAGTCCGCAGATGAAGTCAAGTCAGTCCGAATAATCACAGTCAAGATGTCCAAGTCCGTGCAAGTCCACAAGCAGAAACACCAAACACACAATTCTCAATTTGTTTGAATTGTTTTTACACTTTATTGTTAATCTTCATTAAAAGTAATGCGAAAATATATAAGGGCAGCTGATGATTATATTAATTGTCGTCAGTTGTTTCCAATGTTCCGACGTGAACACAACAAAAAAACAGGATACACATTTGCCCTGTGCCCCTGATACAACTTTAATACTACGCATAATACAGCAACACACAGTTTTGGTGACGGAGCTAGGAAGGAAGATGGATGCCTTCCTCTCCGTTGTGATATCACTCATGGATACACTCACCAAAAGACACGCCATACCATTGTCAACAATTCATACAGTACAGCCAGTCCGAGATACCCAAATTAACACATGAAGTCAACTCAGTCCGAAGAACACAGTCAAGAAGGAAACTATTACCAGAAGTCACCCTGAACACCTCAAACAAGTCTACTCAGTCCATGATGTCCAAACCAACACGTCAAATATAGTCCGCACATGAAGTGTCCGAATAATCACAGTCAAGATGTCCAAGTCCGTGCAAGTCCACAAGCAAAAACACCAGACACACAATTCTCAATTTGTTTGAATTGTTTTTACACTTTATTGTTAATTTGTCAACAATATTTTCATATGTTGCTTCATTTAAAGTAATGCGAAAATATATAAGGGTAGCTGACGATTATATTAATCGCCGTCAGTTGTTTCCAATGTTCCGACGTGAACACAACAAAAAACAGGATACACATTTGTCCTGTGCCCTGATACAACTTTAATACTACGCATACTACAGCAACACACAGTTTTGGTGACGGAGCTGGGAAGGAAGATGGATGCCTTCCTCTCCGTTATGATATCACTCATGGAAACACTCACCAAAAGACACGCCATACCATTGTCAACAATTCATACAGTACAGCCAATCCAAGATACCCAAATTAACACATGAAGTCAACTCAGTCCGAAGAACACAGTCAAGAAGGAAACTATTACCAGAAGTCACCCTGAACACCTCAAACAAGTCTACTCAGTCCATCATGTCGAAGCCAGCACGTCAAATCTAGTCCGCACATGAAGTCAAGTCAGTCCGAACAATCACAGCCAAGATGTCCAAGTCCGTGTAGGTCCACAAGAAGAAACACCAAACACACAATTCTCAATTTGTTTGAATTGTTTTTACACTTTATTGTTAATCTTCATTTGAAGTAATGCGAAAATATATAAGGGCAGCTGATGATTATATTAATAGTCGTCAGTTGTTTCCAATGTTCCGACGCGAACACAACAAAAAAACAGGATACACATTTGCCCTGTGCCCCTGATACAACTTTAATACTACGCATAATACAGCAACACACAGTTTTGGTGACGGAGCTAGGAAGGAAGATGGATGCCTTCCTCTCCGTTATGATATCACTCATGGAAACACTCACCAAAAGACACGCCATACCATTGTCAACAATTCATACAGTACATCCAGTCCAAAGTGCCAAAACTAACATATGAAGTCAACTCAGTCCGAAGAACACAGTCAAGAAGGAAACTATTACCAGAAGTCACCCTGAACACCTCAAACAAGTCTACTCAGTCCATCATGTCCAAGCCAGCACGTCAAATCTAGTCCGCACATGAAGTCAAGTCACTCCGAATAATCACAGTCAAGATGTCCAAGTCCGTGCAAGTCCACAAGAAGAAACACCAGACACACAATTCTCAATTTGTTTGAATTGTTTTTACACTTTATTGTTAATCTGTCAACAATATTTTCATATGTTGCTTCATTTAAAGTAATGCGAAAATATATTAGGGTACCTGACGATTATATTAATAGTCGTCAGTTGTTTCCAATGTTCCGACGTGAACACAACAAAAAACAGGATACACATTTGCCCTGTGCCCCTGATACAACTTTAATACTACGCATAATACAGCAACACACAGTTTTGGTGACGGAGCTAGGAAGGAAGATGGATGCTTTCCTCTCCGTTATGATATCACTCATGGAAACACGCACCAAAAGACACGCCATACCATTGTTAACAATTCATACAGTACAGCCAGTCCAAGATACCCAAATTAACACATCAAGTCAACTCAGTACGAAGAACACTGTCAAAAAGGGAACTATTACCAGAAGTCACCCTGAACACCTCAAACAAGTCTACTCAGTCCATGATGTCCAAGCCAACACGTCAAATCTAGTCCGCACATGAAGTCAAGTCAGTCCGAATAATCACAGTCAAGATGTCCAAATCCGTGCAAGTCCACAAGCCGAAACACCAAGCACACAATTCTCAATTTGTTTGAATTGTTTTTACACTTTTTGTTAATCTTCATTTAAAGTAATGCGAAAATATATAAGGGCAGCTGACGATTATATTAATAGTCGTCAGTTGTTTCCAATGTTCCGACGTGAACACAACAAAAAAACAGGATACACATTTGCCCTGTGCCCCTGATACAACTTCAATACTACGCATAATACAGCAACACACAGTTTTGGTGACGGAGCTAGGAAGGAAGATGGATGCCTTCCTCTCCGTTATGATATCATTCATGGAAACACTCACCAAAAGTCACGCCATACCCTTGTTAACAATTCATACAGTACAGCCAGTCCAAGATGCCCAAATTAACACATGAAGTCAACTCAGTCCGAAGAACACAGTCAAGAAGGAAACGATTACCAGAGTCATCCTGAACATCTCAAGCAAGTCTACTCAGTCCATGATGTCCAAGCCAACACGTCAAATCTAGTCCGCACATGAAGTCAAGTCAGTCGAATAATCACAGTCAAGATGTCCAAGTCCGTGCAAGTCCACAAGCAGAAACACCAGACACACAATTCTCAATTTGTTTGAATTGTTTTTACAATTTATTGTGAATCTTCATTTAAAGTATTGCGAAAATATATAGGGCAGCTGACGATTATATTAATAGTCGTCAGTTGTTTCCAATGTTCCAACGTGAACACAACAAAAAAACAGGATACACATATGTCCCTGTGCCCCTGATACAACTTCAATACTACGCATAATACAGCAACACACAGTTTTGGTGACGGAGCTAGGAAGGAAGATGGATGCCTTCCTCTCCGTTATGATATAATTCATGGAAACACTCACCAAAAGTCACGCCATACCATTGTCAACAATTCATACAGTAAAGCCATTCCAAGATACCCAAACTAACATATGAAGTCAACTCAGTCCGAAGAACACAGTCAAGAAGGAAACTATTACCAGAGTCACCCTGAACACCTCAAACAAGTCTACCCAGTCCATGATGTCCAAGCCAACACGTGAAATCTAGTCCGCACATGAAGTCAAGTCAGTCCGAATAATCACAGTCAAGATGTCCAAGTCCGTGCAAGTCCACAAGCAGAAACACCAGACACACAATTCTCAATATGTTTAAATTGTTTTAGCACTTTATTGTTAATCTGTCACCAATATTTTCATATGTTGCTTCATTTAAAGTAATGCGAAAATATATAAGGGCAGCTGACGATTATATTAAAAGTCGTCAGTTGTTTCCAATTTTCCGACGTGAACACAAAAAAAAACAGGATACACATTTGCTCCGTGCCCCTGATACAACTTCAATACTACGCATAATACAGCAACACACAGTTTTGGTGACGGAGCTAGGAAGGAAGATGGATGCCTTCTTCTCCGTTATGATATAATTCATGGAAACACTCACCAAAAGTCACGCCATACCATTGTCAACAATTCATACAGTACAGCCAGTCCAAGATGCCCAAATTAACACATGAAGTCAACTTAGTCCGAAGAACACAGTCAAGAAGGAAACTGTTACCAGAAGTCACCCTGAACACCTCAAACAAGTCTAATCAGTCCATGATGTCCAAGCCAACACGTCAATCTAGTCCAATCTTTTTTGACTTTGTTAAGTCAAAGGATTCAGTTAAAGCGCTGTGCAATGCCAGGGATTCTTCTGAGGCTGCCGTATTATGCAGCCCAAGCCAGCTCGAAGAATAAGAAGAGGAGATGTGAGGGTCCCCCAATACGCCTGAGCTAGACACACATAACACACACACTGAGAAGAATGGAGTTTCTGGCAGTGAAGCTGATTCTGTGGCCCCCAGAAAGTTCGTCAAATTTTCGTGCCGTACGTGGCTGCCATACAGTCTTTGGTGGACAAGTTAAGCTGCACAGCGCACGCTGGTAGTTTTACCACCAAATGCACACAAGGCAATGGGGTCCGGATCCTCTGTGGCAATATAGATACATATAACACTATTTTGAAGACGCTGGATGATGATAACACGCAGTTGTATACTCACCAGCTGAAGTCAAAACGTGGCTATCGAATAATCATACGCAACCTTCATCACTCAACATCGGTTGAGTGGTTGAAGAGTCAGCTGAGTGAGTTGGGTTACACTGTCAGATACGCCACACTTGTCAAGAATCGTTTTACCAGCAAACCCTTAAACATGTTTGAAGTTGAACTTTCGCCACTACCTGAACAAGAACACAAGAACATTACAAAGCTCACACGTATTGGATGCCAGCAAGTAATGATTGAGGAGCACATGCGGCGGCTGGATCCAGTACAGTGCCACCGTTGTCAGGCCTTTGGACACAGTAAGAATTATTGCCGGAAACCTTGCGCGTGTCTGAAGTGTGCCGGCAACCATATGACAACGGTGTGCGACAAGACAAGGGACACGGAGGATAATGCGTTAACTGCAAAGGAAGCATGTAGCTAGCTACAGCTGCCCTGCATACAAGGCAGCTAGAGACAAGCTCCTAATTACGTGCGGCACTGAACCACAGAAGACGCAGCAACACAAACATGAACATGAACATCCATGCCTACTGTTGGAGCAGCCACCAGTGACACGTCATGCCAGACCCCGTTAGTGCAACAGCCCATAAAGAAACAAATAAACAGCCAACTCCTAAACAGACAACACATAAGACATACAGCCAGGTGGTGTATGGTAAAGCACTACTACACATGCACACAACCCAGCGGAGAGGCATCTGGAGAAGTTCCAGGAGAGGCTTCGCGTCGAGCAGCTGGAGAAGCAGCTCCGCAGCCCTTAGCCGAACAAACGGGAGGAACAACAGGATATACATTTGCCCTGTGCCCCTGATACAACTTCAATACTACACTACGGAGCTAAGAAGGAAGATAGATGCCTTCCTCTCCATTATGATATCATTCAGGGAAACACTCACCAAAAGTCACGCCATACCATTGCCAACAATTCATACAGTACAGCCAGTCCAAGATACCCAAATTAACACATGAAGTCAACTCAGTCCGAAAGAACACAGTCAAGAAGGAAACTATTACCAGAAGTCACCCTGAACACCTCAAACAAGTCTACTCAGTCCACGATGTCAAGCCAAAACGTCAAATCTAGTCCGCACATGAAGTCAAATCAGTCCGAATAATCACAGTCAAGATGTCCAAGTCCGTGCAAGTCCACAAGAAGAAACACCAGACACACAATTCTCAATTTTTTTGAATTGTTTTTACAATTTATTGTGAATCTTCATTTAAAGTATTGCGAAAATATATAAGGGCAGCTGACGATTATATTAATAGTCGTCAGTTGTTTCCAATGTTCCGACGGGAACACAACAAAAAAAAGGATACATTTGCCTGTAGCCCCTGATACAACTTCAATACTACGAATAATACAGCAACACACAGTTTTGGTGACGGTGCTAGGAAGGAAGATGGATGCCTTCCTCTCCGTTATGATATCATTCATGTAAACACTCACCAAAAGACACGCCATACCATTGCCAACAATTCATACAGTTCATCCAGTCAAAAGTGCCAAAATTAACATATGAAGTCAACTCAGTCCGAAGAACACAGTCAGAAGGAAACTATTACCAGAAGTCACCCTGAACACCTCAAACAAGTCTAATCAGTCCAGAGTGTCCAAGCCAACACGCCAATCTAGTCCAATCTTTTTGACTTTGTTAAGTCAAAGGATTCAGTTAAAGCGCTGTGCAATGCCAGGGATTCTTCTGAGGCTGCCGTACTTAGCAGCCCAAGCCAGCCGAAGAATAAGAAGAGGAGATGTGAGGGTCCCCCAATACGCCTGAGCTAGACACACATACACACACACACTGAGAAGAATGGAGTTTCTGGCAGTGAAGCTGATTCTGTGGCCCCCAGAAAGTTCGTCAAATTTTCGTGCCGTATGTGGCTGCCATACAGTCTTTGGTGGACAAGCTAAGCTGCACAACGCACGCTGGTAGTTTTACCACTAAATGTAAACAAGGCAATGAGGTCCGGATCCTCTGTGACAATATAGATACATATAACACTATTTTGAAGACGCTGGATGATGATAACACGCAGTTGTATACTCACCAGCTGAAGTCAAAACGTGGCTACCGAATTGTCATACGCAACCTTCATCACTCAACATCGGTTGAGTGGTTGAAGGAGTCAGCTGAGTGAGTTGGGTTACACTGTCAGATACGCTACACTTATCAAGAATCGATTTACCGGCAAACCCATAAACATTTTTGAAGTTGAACTCTCGCCACTACCTGAGCAAGGACACAAGAACTTTACTAAGCTTACACGTATGCCAGCAAGTAGTGGTTGAGGAACACGTGCGGCGGCTGGATCCAGTACAGTGCCACAGTTGTCAGGCCTTTCGACACAGTAAGAATTATTGCCGGAAACCTTGCGCGTGTCTGAAGTGTGCCGGCAACCATATGACAACGGTGTGCGACAAGACAAGGGACACGGAGGATAATTGCGTTAACTGCAAAGGGAAGCATGTAGCTAGCTACAAAAGCTGCCCTGCATACAAGGCAGCTAGAGACAAGCTCCTAATTACACGTGCGGCAACTGAACCACAGAAGACGCAGCAACACAAACATGAACATGAACATCCATGCCTACTGTTGGAGCAGCCACCAGTGACACGTCATGCCAGACCCCCGTTAGTGCAACAGCCCATAAAGAAACAAAATAAGCAGCCAACTCCTAAACAGACAACACATAAGACATACAGCCAGGTGGTGCATGGTAAGAGCACTACTACACATGCACACAACCCAGCGGAGAGGCATCTGGAGAAGTTCCAGGAGAGGCTTCGCGTCGAGCAGCTGGAGAAGCAGCTCCGCAGCCCTCAGCCGAACAAACAGGAGGAACAACAGGATATACATTTGCCCTGTGCCCCTGATACAACTTCAATACTACACATAATACGGCAGCATACAGTTTTGGAGAGGAAGATAGATGCATGCCTTCCTCTCCATTATGATATCATTCAGGGAAACACTCACCAAAAGTCACGCCATACCATTGCCAACAATTCATACAGTACAGCCAGTCCAAGATACCCAAATTAACACATGAAGTCAACTCAGTCCGAAGAACACAGTCAAGAAGGAAACTATTACCAGAAGTCACCCTGAACACCTCAAACAAGTCTACTCAGTCCACGATGTCCAAGCCAAAACGTCAAATCTAGTCCGCACATGAAGTCAAATCAGTCCGAATAATCACAGTCAAGATGTCCAAGTCCGTGCAAGTCCACAAGCAGAAACACCAGACACACAATTCTCAATTTGTTTGAATTGTTTTTACAATTTATTGTGAATCTTCATTTAAAGTATTGCGAAAATATATAAGGGCAGCTGACGATTATATTAATAGTCGTCAGTTGTTTCCAATGTTCCGACGGGAACACAACAAAAAAAAGGATACACATTTGCCCTGTGCCCCTGATACAACTTCAATACTACGAATAATACAGCAACACACAGTTTTGGTGACGGTGCTAGGAAGGAAGATGGATGCCTTCCTCTCCGTTATGATATCATTCATGTAAACACTCACCAAAAGACACGCCATACCATTGCCAACAATTCATACAGTTCATCCAGTCCAAAGTGCCAAAATTAACATATGAAGTCAACTCAGTCCGAAGAACACAGTCAAGAAGGAAACTATTACCAGAAGTCACCCTGAACACCTCAAACAAGTCTACTCCAGTCCATGATATCCAAGCCAACACGTTAAATCTAGTCCGCACATGAAGTCAAGTCAGTCCGAATAATCACAGTCAAGGTGTCCAAGTCCGTGCAATTCCATAAGCAGAACACCAGGCACACAATTCTCAATTTGTTTAATTGTTTTCACACTTTATTGTTAATCTGTCAACAATATTTTCATATTTTGCTTCATTTAAAGTAATGCGAAAATATATAAGGGTAGCTGACGATTATATTAATAGTCGTCAGTTGTTTCCAATGTTCCGACGGGAACACAACAAAAAAAAAGATACACATTTGCCCTGTGCCCCTGATACAACTTCAATGCACGAATAATACAGCAACACACAGCTTTGGTGACGGAGCTAGGAAGGAAGATGGATGCCTTCTCTCCGATTATGAGGATTCATGGAAACACTCACCAAAAGTCACGCCATACCATTGTCAACAATTCATACAGTACAATGATCCAGTACCCAAATGAACACATGAAGTCAACTCAGTCCGAAGAACACAGTCCGCAGAAGGAAACTATTGCCAGAAGTCACCCTAGGAGCACCTCAAACACGTCTACTTTCAAAGTCCATGATGTCCAAGCCAGCCACGTCAAATCTAGTTCGCACATGAAGTCAGAGTCGGTCCGAATAATCGCAGCCAAGATGTCCAAGTCCGTGCAAGTCCACAAGAAGAAACACCAGACACACACTGCTCAATTTGTTTGAATTGTTTTTTACACTTTATTGTTAATCTATGTCAACAATATTTTCATATGTTGCTTCAGCTTAAAAGTAGTGCGAAAATATATAATGGCAGCTGGCGATTATATTAATAGCCGTCAGTTGTTTCCAATGTTCCGACGTGAACACAACTGAAAAACTAATTGACGTGGAGAACGTTGATGTGTCAGATGCCGCCACTAAGCTTCCGAAGATGCATAAAACTGTTGCTGCTGGAGGAAGAAAGGCAAGGCCTTTTGTTTACTTTGTTAAGTCAAAGGATTCAATTAAAGCGCTGTGCGATGCCATGGATTCTCCTGAGGCTGTCGTACTTAGCTGCCCAAGCCAGCCGAAGAATAAGAAGAGGAAGATGTGAGAGTCCCCCAATACGCCTGAGCTAGACACATAACACACACTGAGAAGAATGGAGTTTCTGGCTGTGGAGCTGATTCTGTGGCCCCCAGAAAGTTCGTCAAATTTTCCTGCCGAGTGGCTGCCATACAGTCTTTGGTGGACAAGCTAAGCTGCACAGCGCACGCTGGTAGTTTTACCACCAAATGTACACAGGCAATGGGGTCCGGATCCTCTTGGCAATATAGATACATATAACACTATTTTGAAGACGCTGGATGATGATAACACGCAGTTGTATACTCACCAGCTGAAGTCAAAACGTGGCTATCGAATAATCATACGCAACCTTCATCACTCAACATCGGTTGACTGGTTGAAGAGTCCTGAAGTGAGTTGGGTTACACTGTCAGATACGCTACACTTATCAAGAATCGATTTACCGGCAAACCCTTAAACATGTTTGAAGTTGAACTCTCGCCACTACCTGAGCAAGGACACAAGAACTTTACTAAGCTTACACGTATGCCAGCAAGTAGTGGTTGAGGAGCACTGCGGCGGCTGGATCGAGTACAGTGCCACAGTTGTCAGGCCTTTGACACAGTAAGAATTATTGCCGGAAACCTTACGCGTGTCTGAAGTGTGCCGGCAACCATATGACAACGGTGTGCGACAAGACAAGGGACACGGAGGATAATTGCGTCAACTGCAAAGGGAAGCATGTAGCTGGCTACAAAGCGCCCTCATAGAGCAGCTAGAGACAAGCTCCGATACACAGTGCTGCAGACTGATACCACAGAAGACGCAGCAACACAAACATGAACATGAACATCCATGCCTACTGTTGGAGCAGCCACCAGTGACACGTCATACAAGACCCCCGTTAGTGCAACAGCCCATAAAGAAACAAAATAAGCAGCCAACTCCTAAACAGACAACACATAAGAGCATACAGCCAGGTGGTGCATGGTAAGAGCACTACTACACATGACACACAACCCAGCGGAGAGGCATCTGGAGAAGTTCCAGGAGAGGCTTCGCGTCTGAGCAGCTGGAGAAGCAGCTCCGCAGCCCCTTAGCCGAACAAACAGGAGGAACAACAGGAATATACATTTGCCCTGTGCCCCTGATACAACTTCAATACTACACTACGGAGCTAAGAAGGAAGATGATGCCTTCCTCTCCGTTATGATATCATTCATGGAAACACTCACCAAAAGTCACGCCATACCATTGCCAACAATTCATACAGTACAGCCAGTCCAAGATACCCAAATTAACACATGAAGTCAACTCAGTCCGAAGAACAGTCAAGAAGGAAACTATTACCAGAAGTCACCCTGAACACCTCAAACAAGTCTACTCAGTCCACGATGTCCAAGCCAAAACGTCAAATCTAGTCCGCACATGAAGTCAAG
The DNA here is from genome assembly GCA_035043875.1 of Drosophila paucipuncta. Lineage (NCBI taxonomy): Eukaryota > Metazoa > Arthropoda > Insecta > Diptera > Drosophilidae > Drosophila > Drosophila paucipuncta. The sequence goes on along the minus strand of JAWNMP010000022.1, from coordinate 76,839 downwards.
TCAGTCCGAATAATCACAGTCAAGATGTCCAAGTCCGTGCAAGTCCAGAAGCAGAAACACTAGACACACAATTCTCAATTTGTTTGAATTGTTTTACACTTTATTGTTAATCTGTCAACAATATTTTCATATGTTGCTTCATTTAAAGTAATGCGAAAATATATAAAGGGTAGCTGACGATTATATTAATAGTCGTTAGTTGTTTCCAATGTTCCGACGTGGAACACAACAAAACAACAGGATACACATTTGCCTTGTGCCCCTGATACAACTTCAATACTACGCATAATACAGTAACACACAGTTTTGGTGACGAAGCTAGGAAGGAAGATGGATGCCTTCCTCTCCGTTATGATATCATTTATGGAAACACTCACCAAAAGTCACGCCATACCATTGTCAACAATTCATACAGTGACAGCCAGTCCAAGATACCCAAATTAACACATGAAGTCAACTCAGTCCGAAGAACACAGTCAAGAAGGAAACTATTACCAGAAGTCACCCTGAACACCTCAAACAAGTCTACTCAGTCCATGATGTCCAAGCCAGCACGTCAAATCTAGTCCGCACATGAAGTCAAGTCAGTCCGAATAATCACAGCCAAGATGTCCAAGTCCGTGCAAGTCCACAAGAAGAAACACCAGACACACAATTCTCAATTTGTTTGAATTGTTTTTACACTTTATTAATAATCTGTCAACAATATTTTCATATGTTGCTTCGTTTAAAGTAATGTCAAAATATATAAGGGCAGCTGACGATTATATTAATAGCCGTCGAGTGGTTCCAATGTTCCGACGTGAACACAACTGAAAAAACTAATTGACGTGGAGAACGTTGATGTGTCAGATGCCGCTACTAAGCATCCGAAGATGCATAAAACTGTTGCTGCTGGAGGAATGAAGGAGCGGGAGCCATTTGTTGACTTTGGTAAGTCAAAAGATTCAATTAGAGCGCTGTGCGATGCCATTGATTCTCCTGAGGCTGCCGTACTTAGCAGCCCAAGCCAGCCGAAGAATAAGAAGAGGAGATGTGAGAGTCTCCCAATACGCCTGAGCTAGACACACATAACACACACTGAGAAGAATGGAGTTTCTGGCTTTGGAGCTGATTCTGTGGCCCCCAGAAAGTTCGTCAAATTTTCCTGCCAGGGCTGCCATACAGTCTTTGGTGGACAAGCTAAGCTGCACAACGCACGCTGGTAGTTTTACCACCAAATGTACACAAGGCAATGGGGTCCGGATCCTCTGTGAGAATATAGATACATATAACACTATTTTGCACACGCAGTTGTATACTCACCAGCTGAAGTCAAAACGTGGCTACCGAATTGTCATACGCAACCTTCATCACTCAACATCTGTTAAGTGGTTGAAGGGTCCGCTGAGTGAGTTGGGTTACACTGTCAGATACGCCACACTTATCAAGAATCGATTTACCAGCAAACCCATAAACATGTTTGAAGTTGAACTCTCGCCACTACCTGAGCAAGGACACAAGAACTTTACTAAGCCCACGTATGCCAGCAAGTAGTGGTTGAGGAACACGTGCGGCGGCTGGATCCAGTACAGTGCCACCGTTGTTAGGCATTTGGACACAGTAAGAATTATTGCCGGAAACCTTACGCGTGAAGGACACGGAGGCTAATTGCGTCAACTGCAAATGGAAGCATGTAGCTAGCTACAAAAGCTGCCCTGCATACAAGGCAGCTAGAGACAAGCTCCTAATTACACGAGCTGCAACTGAACCACAGAAGACGCAGCAACACAAACATGAACATGAACATCCATGCCTACAGTTGGAGCAGCCACCAGTGACACGTAATGCAAGACGGCCGTTAGTGCAACAGCCCATAAAGACACAAAATAAACAGCCAACTCCTAAACAGACAACACATAAGACATACAGCCAGGTGGTGCAGGGTAAGGGCACTACTACACATGCACACAACCCAGCGGAGAGGCATCTGGAGAAGTTGCAGGAGAGGCTTCGCGTCGAGCAGCAGGAGAAGCAGCTCCGCAGCCCTCAGCCGAAGAAACACGAGGAACAACAGGATATACATTTGCCCTGTGCCCCTGATACAACTCCAATACTACACATAATACAGCAACACACAGTTTTGGTGACGGAGCTAGGAAGGAAGATGAATGCCTTCCTCTCCGTTGTGATATCACTCATGGAAACACTCACCAAAAGACACGCCATACCATTGTCAACAATTCATACAGTACAGCCAGTCCAAAGTGCCAAAATTAACATATGAAGTCAACTCAGTGTAAAGAACACAGTCAAGAAGGAAACTATTACCAGAAGTCACCCTGAACACCTCAAACAAGTCTACTCAGTCCATGATTTCCAAGCCAACACGTCAAATCTAGTCCGCACATGAAGTCAAATCAGTCCGAATAATCACAGTCAAGATGTCCAAGTCCGTGCAAGTCCACAAGCAGAAACACCAGACACACAATTCTCAATTTGTTTGAATTGTTTTTACAATTTATTGTGAATCTTCATTTAAAGTATTGCGAAAATATATAAGGGCAGCTGACGATTATATTAATAGTCGTCAGTTGTTTCCAATGTTCCGACGGGAACACAACAAAAAAAAGGATACACATTTGCCCTGTGCCCCTGATACAACTTCAATACTACACAATACAGCAACACACAGTTTTGGTGACGGTGCTAGGAAGGAAGATGGATGCCTTCCTCTCCGTTATGATATCATTCATGTGAACACTCACCAAAAGACACGCCATACCATTGCCAACAATTCATACAGTTCATCCAGTCCAAAGTGCCAAAATTAACATATGAAGTCAACTCAGTCCGAAGAACACAGTCAAGAAGGAAACTATTACCAGAAGTCACCCTGAACACCTCAAACAAGTCTACTCAGTCCATGATATCCAAGCCAACACGTTAAATCTAGTCCGCACATGAAGTCAAGTCAGTCCGAATAATCACAGTCAAGGTGTCCAAGTCCGTGCAATTCCATAAGCAGATACACCAGGCACACAATTCTCAATTTGTTTGAATTGTTTTACACTTTATTGTTAATCTGTCAACAATATTTTCATATGTTGCTTCATTTAAAGTAGTGCGAAAATATATAAGGGTAGCTGACGATTATATTAATAGTCGTCAGTTGTTTCCAATGTTCCGACGGGAACACAACAAAAAAAAGGATACACATTTGCCCTGTGCCCCTGATACAACTTCAATACTACGAATAATACAGCAACACACAGCTTTGGTGACGGAGCTAGGAAGGAAGATGGATGCCTTCCTCTCCGTTATGATATCATTCATGGAAACACTCACCAAAAGTCACGCCATACCATTGTCAACAATTCATACAGTACAGCCAGTCCAAGATACCCAAATTAACACATGAAGTCAACTCAGTCCGAAGAACACAGTCAAGAAGGAAACTATTACCAGAAGTCACCCTGAACACCTCAAACAAGTCTACTCAGTCCATGATGTCCAAGCCAGCACGTCAAATCTAGTTCGCACATGAAGTCAAGTCAGTCCGAGTAATCGCAGCCAAGATGTCAAGTCCGTGCAAGTCCACAAGAAGAAACACCAGACACACAATTCTCAATTTGTTTGAATTGTTTTTACACTTTATTATTAATCTGTCAACAATATTTTCATATGTTGCTTCGCTTAAAGTAATGTCAAAATATATAATGGCAGCTGACGATTATATTAATAGCCGTCAGTTGTTTCCAATGTTCCGACGTGAACACAACTGAAAAAACTAATTGACGTGGAGAACGTTGATGTGTCAGATGCCGCCACTAAGCTTCCGAAGATGCATAAAACTGTTGCTGCTGGAGGAAGAAGGAGCAGGAGCCTTTTGTTGACTTTGTTAAGTCAAAGGATTCAATTAAAGCGCTGTGCGATGCCATTGATTCTCCTGAGGCTGTCGTACTTAGCTGCCCAAGCCAGCCGAAGAATCAGAAGAGGAGATGTGAGAGTCCCCCCAATACGCCTGAGCTAGACACACATAACACACACACTGAGAAGAATGGAGTTTCTGGCTGTGGAGCTGATTCTGTGGCCCCCAGAAAGTTCGTCAAATTTTCCTGCCGGCTGCCATACAGTCTTTGGTGGACAAGCTAAGCTGCACAACGCACGCTGGTAGTTTTACCACCAAATGTACACAAGGCAATGGGGTCCGGATCCTCTGTGACAATATAGATACATATAACACTATTTTGAAGACGCTGGATGATGATAACACGCAGTTGTATACTCACCAGCTGAAGTCAAAACGTGGCTATCGAATAATCATACGCAACCTTCATCACTCAACATCGGTTGAGTGGTTGAAGAGTCAGCTGAGTGAGTTGGGTTACACTGTCAGATACGCCACACTTATCAAGAATCGATTTACCGGCAAACCCATAAACATGTTTGAAGTTGAACTCTCGCCACTACCTGAGCAAGGACACAAGAACTTTACTAAGCTTACACGTATGCCAGCAAGTAGTGGTTGAGGAACACGTGCGGTGGCTGGATCCAGTACAGTGCCACCGTTGTTAGGCATTTGGACACAGTAAGAATTATTGCCGGAAACCTTACGCGTGTAAGGACACGGAGGCTAATTGCGTCAACTGCAAATGGAAGCATGTAGCTAGCTACAAAAGCTGCCCTACTACAAGGCAGCTAGAGACAAGCTCTAATTACACGAGCTGCAACTGAACCACAGAAGACGCAGCAACACAAACATGAACATGAACATCCATGCCTACAGTTGGAGCAGCCACCAGTGACACGTAATGCAAGACGGCCGTTAGTGCAACAGCCCATAAAGACACAAAATAAACAGCCAACTCCTAAACAGACAACACATAAGACATACAGCCAGGTGGTGCAGGGTAAGGGCACTGCTACACATGCACACAACCCAGCGGAGAGGCATCTGGAGAAGTTCCAGGAGAGGCTTCGCGTCGAGCAGCAGGAGAAGCAGCTCCGCAGCCCTCAGCCGAAGAAACAGGAGGAACAACAGGATATACATTTGCCCTGTGCCCCTGAGGACACATCCATACTAGACATAATTCAACAGCACACAATTTTGGTGACGGAGCTAGGAAGGAAGATGAATGCCTTCCTCTCCGTTGTGATATCACTCATGGAAACACTCACCAAAAGACACGCCATACCATTGTCAACAATTCATACAGTACAGCCAGTCCAAAGTGCCAAAATTAACATATGAAGTCAACTCAGTGTAAAGAACACAGTCAAGAAGGAAACTATTACCAGAAGTCACCCTGAACACCTCAAACAAGTCTACTCAGTCCATGATTTCCAAGCCAACACGTCAAATCTAGTCCGCACATGAAGTCAAATCAGTCCGAATAATCACAGTCAAGATGTCCAAGTCCAGTGCAAGTCCACAAGAAGAAACACCAGACACACAATTCTCAATTTGTTTGAATTGTTTTTACAATTTATTGTGAATCTTCATTTAAAGTATTGCGAAAGTATATAAGGGCAGCTGACGATTATACTAATAGTCGTCAGTTGTTTCCAATGTTCCGACGGGAACACAACAAAAAAAAGGATACATTTGCCCTGTGCCCCTGATACAACTTCAATACTACGAATAATACAGCAACACAGTTTTGGTGACTGTGCTAGGAAGGAAGATGGATGCCTTCCTCTCCGTTATGATATCATTCATGTAAACACTCACCAAAAGCCACGCCATACCATTGCCAACAATTCATACAGTACATGCAGTCAAAGTGCCAAAATTAACATATGAAGTCAACTCAGTCCGAAGAACACAGTCAAGAAGGAAACTATTACCAGAAGTCACCCTGAACACCTCAAACAAGTCTACTCAGTCCATGATATCCAAGCCAACACGTTAAATCTAGTCCGCACATGAAGTCAAGTCAGTCCGAATAATCACAGTCAAGGTGTCCAAGTCCGTGCAATTCCATAAGCAGATACACCAGGCACACAATTCTCAATTTGTTTGAATTGTTTTTACACTTTATTGTTAATCTGTCAACAATATTTTCATATGTTGCTTCATTTAAAAGTAGTGCGAAAATATATAAGGGTAGCTGACGATTATATTAATAGTCGTCAGTTGTTTCAATGTTCCGACGGGAACACAACAAAAAAGAAAGGCTACACATTTGCCCTGTGCCCCTGATACAACTTCAATACTACGAATAATACAGCAACACACAGCTTTGGTGACGGAGCTAGGAAGGAAGATGGATGCCTTCCTCTCCGTTATGATATCATTCATGGAAACACTCACCAAAAGTCACGCCATACCATTGTCAACAATTCATACAGAACAGCCAGTCCAAGATACCCAAATTAACACATGAAGTCCAACTCAGTCCGAAGAACACAGTCAAGAAGGAAACTATTACCAGAAGTCACCCTGAACACCTCAAACAAGTCTACTCAGTCCATGATATCCAAGCCAGCACGTCAAATCTAGTTCGCACATGAAGTCAAGTCAGTCCGAGTAATCGCAGCCAAGATGTCCAAGTCCGTGCAAGTCCACAAGAAGAAACACCAGACACACAATTCTCAATTTGTTTGAATTGTTTTTACACTTTATTGTTAATCTGTCAACAATATTTTCATATGTTGCTTCGCTTAAAGTAATGTCAAAATATATAATGGCAGCTGACGATTATATTAATAGCCGTCAGTTGTTTCCAATGTTCCGACGTGAACACAACTGAAAAAACCTAATTGACGTGGAGAACGTTGATGTGTCAGATGCCGCCACTAAGCTTCCGAAGATGCATAAAACTGTTGCTGCTGGAGGAAGAAAGGAGCAGGAGCCTTTTGTTGACTTTGTTAAGTCAAAGGATTCAATTAAAGCGCTGTGCGATGCCATTGATTCTCCTGAGGCTGTCGTACTTAGCTGCCCAAGCCAGCCGAAGAATAAGAAGAGGAGATGTGAGAGTCCCCCAATACGCCTGAGCTAGACACACATAACACACACACTGAGAAGAATGGAGTTTCTGGCTGTGGAGCTGATTCTGTGGCCCCCAGAAAGTTCGTCAAATTTTCCTGCCGGCTGCCATACAGTCTTTGGTGGACAAGCTAAGCTGCACAACGCACGCTGGTAGTTTTACACCAAATGTACACAAGGCAATTGGGTCCGGATCCTCTGTGGCAATATAGATACATATAACACTATTTTGAAGACGCTGGATGATGATAACACGCAGTTGTATACTCACCAGCTGAAGTCAAAACGTGGCTATCGAATAATCATACGCAACCTTCATCACTCAACATCGGTTGAGTGGTTGAAGAGTCAGCTGAGTGAGTTGGGTTACACTGTCAGATACGGCACACTTATCAAGAATCGATTTACCGGCAAACCCATAAACATGTTTGAAGTTGAACTCTCGCCACTACCTGAGCAAGGACACAAGAACTTTACTAAGCTTACACGTATGCCAGCAAGTAGTGGTTGAGGAACACGTGCGGCGGCTGGATCCAGTACAGTGCCACCGTTGTCAGGCATTTGGACACAGTAAGAATTATTGCCGGAAACCTTACGCGTGTAAGGACACGGAGGCTAATTGCGTCAACTGCAAATGGAAGCATGTAGCTAGCTACAAAAGCTGCCCTGCATACAAGGCAGCTAGAGACAAGCTCCTAATTACACGAGCCACAACTGAACCACAGAAGACGCAGCAACACAAATATGAACATGAACATCCATGCCTACAGTTGGAGCAGCCACCAGTGACACGTAATGCAAGACGGCCGTTAGTGCAACAGCCCATAAAGACACAAAATAAACAGCCGACTCCTAAACAGACAACACATAAGACATACAGCCAGGTGGTGCAGGGTAAGGGCACTACTACACATGTACACAACCCAGCGGAGAGGCATCTGGAGAAGTTCCAGGAGAGGCTTCGCGTCGAGCAGCAGGAGAAGCAGCTCCGCAGCCCTCAGCCGAAGAAACAGGAGGAACAACAGGATAACATTTGCCATGTGCCCCTGATACAACTCCAATACTACACATAATACAGCAACACACAGTTTTGGTGACGGAGCTAGGAAGGAAGATGAATGCCTTCCTCTCCGTTGTGATATCACTCATGGAAACACTCACCAAAGACACGCCATACCATTGTCAACAATTCATACAGTACAGCCAGTCCAAAGTGCCAAAATTAACATATGAAGTCAACTCAGTGTAAAGAACACAGTCAAGAAGGAAACTATTACCAGAAGTCACCCTGAACACCTCAAACAAGTCTACTCAGTCCATGATTTCCAAGCCAACACGTCAAATCTAGTCCGCACATGAAGTCAAATCAGTCCGAATAATCACAGTCAAGATGTCCAAGTCCGTGCAAGTCCACAAGCAGAAACACCAGACACACAATTCTCAATTTGTTTGAATTGTTTTTACAATTTATTGTGAATCTTCATTTAAAGTATTGCGAAAGTATATAAGGGCAGCTGACGATTATACTAATAGTCGTCAGTTGTTTCCAGATGTTCCGACGGGAACACAACAAAAAAAAAGGATACACATTTGCCCTGTGCCCCCTGATACAACTTCAATACTACGAATAATACAGCAACACACAGTTTTGGTGACTGTGCTAGGAGGAAGATGGATGCCTTCCTCTCCGTTATGATATCATTCATGTAAACACTCACCAAAAGCCACGCCATACCATTGCCAACAATTCATACAGTACATGCAGTCCAAAGTGCCAAAATTAACATATGAAGTCAACTCAGTCCGAAGAACACAGTCAAGAAGGAAACTATTACCAGAAGTCACCCTGAACACCTCAAACAAGTCTACTCAGTCCATGATATCCAAGCCAACACGTTAAATCTAGTCCGCACATGAAGTCAAGTCAGTCCGAATAATCACAGTCAAGGTCCAAGTCCGTGCAATTCCATAAGCAGATACACCAGGCACACAATTCTCAATTTGTTTGAATTGTTTTTACACTTTATTGTTAATCTGTCAACAATATTTTCATATGTTGCTTCATTTAAAGTAGTGCGAAAATATATAAGGGCAGCTGACGATTATATTAATAGCCGTCAGTTGTTTCCAATGTTCCCGACGTGAACACAACTGAAAAAACTAATTGACGTGGAGAACGTTGATGTGTCAGATGCCGCCACTAAGCTTCCGAAGATGCATAAAACTGTTGCTGCTGGAGGAAGAAAGGAGCAGGAGCCTTTTGTTGACTTTGTTAAGTCAAAGGATTCAATTAAAGCGCTGTGCGATGCCATTGATTCTCCTGTGTACTTAGCAGCCCAAGCCAGCCGAAGAATAAGAAGAGGAGATGTGAGAGTCCCCCAATACGCCTGAGCTAGACACACATAACACACACACTGAGAAGAATGGAGTTTCTGGCTGTGGAGCTGATTCTGTGGCCCCCAGAAAGTTCGTCAAATTTTCCTGCCGACTGCCATACAGTCTTTGGTGGACAAGTTAAGCTGCACAGCGCACGCTGGTAGTTTTACCACCAAATGCACACAAGGCAATGGGGTCCGGATCCTCTGTGGCAATATAGATACATATAACACTATTTTGAAGACGCTGGATGATGATAACACGCAGTTGTATACTCACCAGCTGAAGTCAAAACGTGGCTACCGAATTGTCATACGCAACCTTCATCACTCAACATCGGTTGAGTGGTTGAAGAGTCAGCTGAGTGAGTTGGGTTACACTGTCAGATACGGCACACTTGTCAAGAATCGATTTACCAGCAAACCCATAAACATGTTTGAAGTTGAACTCTCGCCACTACCTGAGCAAGGACACAAGAACTTACTAAGCTACACGTATGCCAGAAGTAGTGGTTGAGGACACGTGCGGCGGCTGGATCCAGTACAGTGCCACCGTTGTTAGGCATTTGGACACAGTAAGAATTATTGCCGGAAACTTACGCGTGTAAGGACACGGAGGCTAATTGCGTCAACTGTAAATGGAAGCATGTAGCTAGCTACAAAAGCTGCCCTACTACAAGGCAGCTAGAGACAAGCTCCTAATACACGAGCTGCAACTGAACACAGAAGACGCAGCAACACAAACATGAACATGAACATCCATGCCTACAGTTGGAGCAGCCACCAGTGACACGTAATGCAAGACGGCCGTTAGTGCAACAGCCCATAAAGACACAAAATAAACAGCCAACTCCTAAACAGACAACACATAAGACATACAGCCAGGTGGTGCAGGGTAAGGGCACTACTACACATGCACAACCCAGCGGGAGAGCATCTGGAGAGTTCCAGGAGAGGCTTCGCGTCGAGCAACAGGAGAAGCAGCTCCGCAGCCCTCAGCCGAAGAAACACGAGGAACAACAGGATATACATTTGCCTGTGCCCCTGATACAACTCCAATACTACATAATACAGCACACAGTTTTGGTGACGGAGCTAGGAAGGAATATGAATGTCTTCCTCTTCGTTATGATATCGCTCATGGAAACACTCGCAAAAGACACGCCATACCATTGTCAACAATTCATACAGTACAGCCAGTCCAAAGTGCCAAAATTAACATATGAAGTCAACTCAGTCTAAAGAACACAGTCAAGAAGGAAACTATTACCAGAAGTCACCCTGAACACCTCAAATAAGTCTACTCAGTCCATGATTTCCAAGCCACGTCAAATCTAGTCCGACATGAAGTCAAATCAGTCCGAATAATCACAGTCAAGATGTCCAAGTCCGTGCAAGTCCACAAGAAGAAACACCAGACACACAATTCTCAATTTTTTTGAATAGTTGTAACAATTTATTGTGAATCTTCATTTAAAGTATTGCGAAATATATATAATGGCAGCTGACGATTATATTAATAGCCGTCAGTTGTTTCCAATGTTCCGACTTGAACACAACTGAAAAAACTAATTGACGTGGAGAACGTTGATGTGTCAGATGCCGCCACTAAGCTTCCGAAGATGCATAAAACTGTTGCTGCTGGAGGAATGAAGGAGCGGGAGCCATTTGTTGACTTTGGTAAGTCAAAAGATTCAATTAGAGCGCTGTGCGATGCCATGGATTCTCCTGAGGCTGCTGTAGTTAGCAGCCCAAGCCAGCCGAAGAATAAGAAGAGGAAATGTGAGAGTCCCCAATACGCCTGAGCTAGACACACATAACACACAACTGAGAAGAATGGAGTTTCTGGCTGTGGAGCTGATTCTGTGGCCCCCAGAAAGTTCGTCAAATTTTCCTGCCGGCTGCCATACAGTCTTTGGTGGACAAGCTAAGCTGCGGACGCTGGTAGTTTTACCACCAAATGCACACAAGGCAATGGGGTCCGCATCCTCTGTGACAATATAGATACATATAACACTATTTTGAAGACGCTGGATGATGAATTATTGCCGGAAACTACGCGTGCGAAGTGTGCCGGCAACCATATGACAACGGTGTGCGACAAGAAAAGGGACACGGAGGCTAATTGCGTCAACTGCAAAGGGAAGCATGTAGCTAGCTACAAAAGCTGCCCTGCATACAAGGCAGCTAGAGACAAGCTCCTAATTACACGAGCTGCAACTGAACCACAGAAGACGCAGCAACACAAACATGAACATGAACATCCATGCCTACAGTTGGAGCAGCCACCAGTGACACGTCATGCAAGACGGCCGTTAGTGCAACAGCCCATAAAGACACAAAATAAACAGCCAACTCCTAAACAGACAACACATAAGACATACAGCCAGGTGGTGCTCGGTAAGGGCACTACTACACATGCACACAACCCAGCGGAGAAGCGTCTGGAGAAGTTCCAGGAGAGGCTTCGCGTCGAGCAGCAGGAGAAGCAGCTCCGCAGCCCTCAGCTGAAGAAACAGGAGGAACAACAGGATATACATTTGCCCTGTGCCCCTGATACAACTTCAATACTACACATAATACAGCAACACACAGTTTTGGTGACGGAGCTAGGAAGGAAGATGGATGCCTTCCTCTCCGTTATGATATCATTCATGGAAACACTCACCAAAAGTCACGCCATACCATTGTCAACAATTCATACAGCACAGCCAGTCCAAGATACCCAAATTAACACATGAAGTCAACTCAGTCCGAAGAACACAATCAAGAAGGAAACTATTACCAGAAGTCACCCTGAACACCTCAAACAAGTCTACTCAGTCCATGATGTCCAAGCCAGCACGTCAAATCTAGTCCGCGCATGAAGTCAAGTCAGTCCGAATAATCACAGCCAAGATGTCCAAGTCCGTGCAAGTCCACAAGAAGAAACACCAGACACACAATTCTCAATTTGTTTGAATTGTTTTTACACTTTATTAATAATCTGTAACTTGATTTAAAGTAATGTCAAAATATATAAGGGCAGCTGACGATTATATTAATAGTCGTCAGTTGTTTCCAATGTTCCGACGTGAACACAACTGAAAAAACTAATTGACGTGGAGAACGTTGATGTGTCAGAAGCCGCCACTAAGCATCCGAAGATGCATAAAACTGTTGCTGCTGGAGGAAGAAAGGAGCAGCAGCCTTTTGTTGACTTTGTTAAGTCAAAGGATTCAATTAAAGCGCTGTGCGATACCATGGATTCTCCTGAGGCTGCCGTACTTAGCAGACCAAGCCAGCCGAAGAATAAGAAGAGGAGATGTGAGAGTCCCCCAGCCAATACGCCTGAGCTAGACACACATAACACATACACTGAGAAGAATGGAGTTTCTGGTTGTGGAGCTGATTCTGTGGCCCCCAGAAAGTTCGTCAAATTTTCCTGCCGGATGTGGCTGCCATACAGTTTTTGGTGGGAAAGCTAAGCTGCACAACGCACGCTGGTAGTTTTACCACCAAATGTACACAAGGCAATGTGTTCCGGATCCTCTGTGACAATATGGATACATATAATACTATTTTGAAGACGCTGGATGATGATAACACGCAGTTGTATACTCACCAGCTGAAGTCAAAACGTGGCTACCGAATTGTCATACGCAACCTTCATCACTCAACATCGGTTGAGTGGTTGAAGAATCAGCTGAGTGAGTTGGGTTACACTGTCAGATCCGCCACACTTATCAAGAATCGATTTACCGCAAACCCATAAACATGTTTGAAGTTGAACTCTCGCCACTACCTGAGCAAGGACACAATAACTTTACTAAGCTTACACGTATGCCAGCAAGTAGTGGTTGAGGAACACGTGCGGCGGCTGTACCCAGTACAGTGCCACCGTTGTCAGGCCTTTGGACACAATAAGCATTATTGCCGGAAACCTTACGCGTGTCTGAAGTGTGCCGGCAACCATATGACAATGGTGTGCGACAAGACAAGAGACACGTAGGCTAATTGCGTCAACTGCAAAGGGAAGCATGTAGCTAGCTACGAAAGCTGCCCTGCATACAATGCAGCTAGAGACAAGCTCCTAATTACACGTGCTGCAACTGAACCACAGAAGACGCAGCAACACAAAAATGAACATGAACATCCATGCCTACAGTTGGAGCAGCCACCAGTGACACATCATGCAAGACCCCCGTTAGCGCAACAGCCCATAAGGGTACAAAATAAACAGCCAACTCCTAAACAGACAACACATAAGACATACAGCCAGGTGATGCAGAGTATGGGCACTACTACAGATGCACACAACCCAGCGGAGAGGCTTCTGGAGAAGTTCCAGTAGAGGCTTCGCGTCGAGCAGCAGGAGAAGCAGCTCCGCAGCCCTCAGCCGAAGAAACAGGAGGAACAACAGGATATACATTTGCCCTGTGCCCCTGATACAAATTCAATACTACACATAATACAGCAACACACAGTTTTGGTGACGGAGCTAGGAGGGATGGATGCCCACCTCTCCGTTATGATATCATTCATGGAAACACTCACCAAAAGTCACGCCATACCATTGTCAACAATTCATACAGTACAGCCAGTCCAAGATACCCAAATTAGCACATGAAGTCAACTCAGTCGAAGAACACAATCAAGAAGGAAACTATTACCAGAAGTCACCCTGAACACCTCAAACAAGTCTACTCAGTCCATGATGTCCAAGCCAGCACGTCAAATCTAGTCCGCACATGAAGTCAAGTCAGTCCGAATAATCACAGCCAAGATGTCCAAGTCCGTGCAAGTCCACAAGCAGGAAACACCAGACACACAATTCTCAATTTGTTTGAATTGTTTTTACACTTTATTAATAATCTGTAACTTGATTTAAAGTAATGTCAAAATATATAAGGGCAGCTGACGATTATATTAATAGTCGTCAGTTGTTTCCAATGTTCCGACGTGAACACAACTGAAAAAACTAATTGACGTGGAGAACGTTGATGTGTCAGAAGCCGCCACTAAGCATCCGAAGATGCATAACACTGTTGCTGCTGGAGGAAAAGAGGAGCAGGAGCCTTTTGTTGACTTTGTTAAGTCAAAGGATTCAATTAAAGCGCTGTTGCGATGCCATGGATTCTCCTGAGGCTGCCGTACTTAGCAGCCCAAGCCAGCCGAAGAATAAGAAAAGGAGATGTGAGAGTCCCCAGCCAATACGCCTGAGCTAGACACACATAACACATACACTGAGAAGAATGGAGTTTCTGGTTGTGGAGCTGATTCTGTGGCCCCCAGAAAGTTCGTCAAATTTTCCTGCCGGATGTGGCATGCCATACAGTCTTTGGTGGACAAGCCAAGCTGCACAACGCAGGCTGGTAGTTTTACCACCAAATGTTACACAAGGCAATGGGGTCCGGATCCTCTGTGACAATATAGATACATATAACACTATTTTGAAGACGCTGGATGGTGTAACACGCGGTTGTATACTCACCAGCTGAAGTCAAAACGTGGCTACTAATTGTCATACGCAACCTTCATCACTCAACATCGGTTGAGTGGTTGAAGGGTCAGCTGAGTGAGTTGGGTTACACTGTCAGATCCGCCACACTTATCAAGAATCGATTTACCGGCAAACCACATAAACATGTTTGAAGTTGAACTCTCGCCCTACCTGAGCAAGGACACAATAACTTTGCTCATGCTTACACGTATGCCAGCAGTAGTGGTTGAGGAACACGTGCGGCGGCTGTACCCAGTACAGTGCCACCGTTGTCAGGCCTTTGGACACAATAAGCATTATTGCCGGAAACCTTACGCGTGTTGAAGTGTGCCGGCAACCATATGACAATGGATGTGCGACAAGACAAGAGACACGTAGCTAACTGCGTCAACTCAAAGGGAAGCATGTAGCTAGCTACAAAGCTGCCACTGCATACAATGCAGCTAGAGACAAGCTCCTAATTACACGTGCTGCTGAACCACAGAAGACGCAGCAACACAAAAATGAACATGAACATCCATGCCTACAGTTGGAGCAGCCACCAGTGACACATCATGCAAGACCCCGTTAGCGCAACAGCTCGTGCATAAAGATACAAACAAGCAGCCAACTCCTAAACAGACAACACATAAGACATACAGCCAGGTGATGGCAGAGTATGGGCACTACTACAGATGCACACAACCCAGCGGAGAGGCTTCTGGAGAAGTTCCAGTAGAGGCTTCGCGTCGAGCAGCAGGAGAAGCAGCTCCGCAGCCTCAGCCGAAGAAGCAGGAGGAACAACAGGATATACATTTGCCCTGTGCCCCTGATACAAATTCAATACTACACATAATACAGCAACACACAGTTTTGGTGACGGAGCTAGGAAGGATGGATGCTACCCCTCCGTTATGATATCATTCATGGAAACACTCACCAAAAGATCACGCCATACCATTGTCAAACATTCATACAGTACAGCCAGTCCAAGATACCCAAATTAGCACATGAAGTCAACTCAGTCCGAAGAACACAATCAAGAAGGAACTATTACCAGAAGTCACCCTGAACACCTCAAACAAGTCTACTCAGTCCATGATGTCCAAGCCAGCACGTCAAATCTACTGCACATGAAGTCAAGTCAGTCCGAATAATCACAGCCAAGATGTCCAAGTCCGTGCAAGTCCACAAGAAGAAAACACCAGACACACAATTCTCAATTTGTTTGAATTGTTTTTACAGTTTATTAATAATCTGTCAACTTGTACTTAAAGTAATGTCAAAATATATAAGGCGGCTGACGATTATATTAATAGTCGTCAGTTGTTTCAATGTTCCGACGTGAACACAACTGAAAAAACTAATTGACGTGGAGAACGTTGATGTGTCAGAAGCCGCCACTAAGCATCCGAAGGATGCATAACACTGTTGCTGCTGGAGGAAAAAAGGAGCAGGAGCCTTTTGTTGACTTTGTTAAGTCAAAGGATTCAATTAAAGCGCTGTGCGATGCCATGGATTCTCCTGAGGCTGCCGTACTTAGCAGCCCAAGCCAGCCGAAGAATAAGAAGAGGAGATGTGAGAGTCCCCCAGCCAATACGCCTGAGCTAGACACACATAACACATACACTGAGAAGAATGGAGTTTCTGGCTGTGGAGCTGATTCTGTGGCCCCCAGAAAGTTCGTCAAATTTTCCTGCCGGATGTGGCTGCCATACAGTCTTTGGTGGACAAGCTAAGCTGCACAACGCACGCTGGTAGTTTTACCACCAAATGTACACAAGGCAATGGGGTCCGGATCCTCTGTGACAATATAGATACATATAACACTATTTTGAAGACGCTGGATGATGATAACACGCAGTTGTATACTCACCAGCTGAAGTCAAAACGTGGCTACCGAATTGTCATACGCAACCTTCATCACTCAACATCGGTTGAGTGGTTGAAGAGTCAGCTGAGTGAGTTGGGTTACACTGTCAGATACGCCACACTTATCAAGAATCGATTTACCGGCAAACCCATAAACATGTTTGAAGTTGAACTCTCGCCACTACCTGAGCAAGGACACAAGAACTTTACTAAGCTTACACGTATGCCAGCAAGTAGTGGTTGAGGAACACGTGCGGCGGCTGGATCCAGTACAGTGCCACCGTTGTCAGGCCTTTGGACACAGTAAGAATTATTGCCGGAAACCTTACGCGTGTCTGAAGTGTGCCGGCAACCATATGACAACGGTGTGCGACAAGACAAGGGACACGTAGGCTAATTGCGTCAACTGCAAAGGGAAGCATGTAGCTACTCGAAAGCTGCCCTGCAACAAGGCAGCTAGAGACAAGCTCCTAATTACACGTACTACAACTGAACCACAGAAGACGCAGCAACACAAACATGAACATGAACATCCATGCCTACAGTTGGAGCAGCCACCAGTGACACGTCATGCAAGACGCCGTTAGTGCAGCAGCCCATAAGGACACAAAATAAACAGCCAACTCCTAAACAGACAACACATAAGACATACAGCCAGGTGATGCAGGTAAGGGCACTACTACAGATGCACAACCCAGTGGAGAAGCTTCTGGAGAAGTTCCAGCAGAGGCTACGCGTCGAGACAGCAGGAGAAGCGGCTCCGCAGCCCTCAGCCGAAGAAACAGGAGGAATAACAGGATATACATTTGCCCTGTGCCCCTGATACAAATTCAATACTACCATAATACAGCAAAACACAGTTTTGGTGACGGAGCTAGGGAAGATGGATGCCTTCCTCTCCGTTATGATATCATTTATGGAAACACTCACCAAAAGTCACGCTATACCATTGTCAACAATTCATACAGTACAGCCAGTCCAAAGTGCCAAAATTAACACATGAAATCAACTCAGTCCGAAGAACACAGTCAAGAGAAACTATTACCAGAAGTCACCTGAACACCTCAAACAAGTCTACTCAGTCCATGATGTCCAAGCCAACACGTCAAATCTAGTCCGCACATGAAGTCAAGTTAGTCGAATGTTCACAGTCCAAGATGTCCAAGTCCGTGCAAGTCCACAAGAAGAAACACCAGACACACAATTCTCAATTTGTTTGAATTGTTTTACATTTATTGTTAATCTGTCAACAATATTTTCATATGTTGCTTCATTTAAAGTAATGCGAAAATATATAAGGGCAGCTGACGATTATATTAATAGTCGTTAGTTGTTTCCAGTGTTCCGACGTGAATACAACAAAAAACAGGATACACATTTGCCCTGTGCCCCTGATACAACTTCAATACCACGCATAATACAGCAACACACAGTTTTGGTGACGGAGCTAGGAAGAAAGATGGATGCCTTCCTCTCCGTTATGATATCATTCTATGGAACACTTGCAAAAGTCACGCCGCCATTGTCAACAATTCATACAGTACAGCCAGTCCAAGATACCCAAATTAACACATGAAGTCAACTCAGTCCGAAGAACACAGTCAAGAAGGAAACTATTACCAGAAGTCACCCTGAACACCTCAAACAAATCTACTCAGTCCATGATGTCCAAGCCAACACGTCAAATCTAGTCCGCACATGAAGTCAAGTCAGTTCGAATAATCACAGTCAAGATGTCCAAGTCCGTGCAAGTCCACAAGCAGAAACACCAGACACACAATTCTCAATTTGTTTGAATTGTTTTTACACTTTATTGTTAATCTGTCAACAATATTTTCATATGTTGCTTCATTTAAAGTAATGCGAAAATATATAAGGGCAGCTGACGATTATATTAATAGTCGTCAGTTGTTTCCAATGTTCCAACGTGAACACAACAAAAAAACAGGATACACATTTGCCCTGTGCCCCTGATACAACTTCAATACTACGCATAATACAGCAACACACAGTTTTGGTGACGGAGCTAGGAAGGAAGATGGATGCCTTCCTCTCCGTTATGATATCATTCATGGAAACACTCACCAAAAGTCACGCCATACCATTGTCAACAATTCATACAGTACAGCCAGTCCAAAGTGCCAAAATTAACACATGAAGTCAACTCAGTCCGAAGAACACAGTCAAGAAGGAAACTATTACCAGAAGTCACCCTGAACACCTCAAACAAGTCTACTCAGTCCATGATGTCCAAGCCAACACGTCAAATCTAGTCCGCACATGAAGTCAAGTCAGTCCGAATAATCACAGTCAAGATGTCCAAGTCCGTGCAAGTCCACAAGCAGAAACACCAGACACACAATTCTCAATTTGTTTGAATTGTTTTTACAATATTTTCATATGTTGCTTCGTTTAAAGTAATGTCGAAAATATATAAGGGCAGCTGACGATTATATTAATAGTCGTCAGTTGTTTCCAATGTTCCGACGTGAACACAACAAAAAAACAGGATACACATTTGCTCTGTGCCCCTGATACAACTTCAATACTACGCATAACACAGCAACACACAGTTTTGGTGACGGAGCTAGGAAGGAAGATGGATGCCTTCCTCTCCGTTATGATATCATTCATGGAAACACTCACCAAAAGTCACGCCATACCATTGTCAACAATTCATACAGTAAAGCCAGTCCAAGATGCCCAAATTAACACATGAAGTCAACTCAGTCCGAAGAACACAGTCAAGAAGGAAACTATTACCAGAAGTCACCCTGAACACCTCAAACAAGTCTACCCAGTCCATGATGTCCAAGCCAACACGTCAAATCTAGTCCGCACATGAAGTCAAGTCAGTCCGAATAATCGCAGCCAAGATGTCCAAGTCCGTGCAAGTCCACAAGCAGAAACACCAGACACACAATTCTCAATTTGTTTGAATTGTTTTTACACTTTGTTGCTAATCGTTACTATAAGTTAAATGTGCAAAATATATAAGGGCAGCTGACGATTATATTAATAGTCGTCAGTTGTTTCCAATGTTCCGACGTGAACACAACAAAAAAAAACAGGATACACATTTGCCCTGTGCCCCTGATACAACTTCAATACTACGCATAACACAGCAACACACAGTTTTGGTGACGGAGCTAGGAAGGAAGATGGATGCCTTCCTCTCCGTTATGATATCATTCATGGAAACACTCACCAAAAGTCACGCCATACCATTGTCAACAATTCATACAGTAAAGCCAGTCCAAGATGCCCAAATTGACACATGAAGTCAACTCAGTCCGAAGAACACTGTCAAGAAGGAAACTATTACCAGAAGTCACCCTGAACACCTCAAACAAGTCTACCCAGTCCATGATGTCCAAGCCAGCACGTCAAATCTAGTCCGCACATGAAGTCAAGTTAGTCCGAATAATCACAGTCAAGATGTCCAAGTCCGTGCAGGTCCACAAGCAGAAACACCAGACACACAATTCTCAATTTGTTTGAATTGTTTTTACACTTTATTGTTAATCTGTCAACAATATTTTCATATGTTGCTTCATTTAAAGTAATGCGAAAATATATAAGGGCAGCTGACGATTATATTAATAGTCGTCAGTTGTTTCCAATTTTCCGACGTGAACACAACAAAAAAACAGGATACACATTTACCATTTGCCCCTGTGCCCCTGATACAACTTCAATACTACGCATAATACAGCAACACACAGTTTCGGTGACGGAGCTAGGAAGAAAGATGGATGCCTTCCTCTCCGTTATGATATCATTCATGGAAACACTCACCAAAAGTCACGCCATAGCATTGTCAACAATTCATACAGCACAGCCAGTCCAAGATACCCAAATTAACACATGAAGTCAACTCAGTCCGAAGAACACAGTCAAGAAGGAAACTATTACCAGAAGTCACCCTGAACACCTCAAGCAAGTATACTCAGTCCATGATGTCCAAGCCAACACGTCAAATCTAGTCCGCACATGAAGTCAAGTCAGTCCGAATAATCACAGCCAAGATGTCCAAGTCCGTGCAAGTCCACAAGAAGAAACACCAGACACACAATTCTCAATTTGTTTGAATTGTCACATATTTTCATATGTTGCTTCGTTTAAAGTAATGTCAAAATATATAAGGGCAGCTGACGATTATATTAATAGCCGTCAGTGGTTTCCAATGTTCCGACGTGAACACAACTGAAAAAACTAATTGACGTGGAGAACGTTGATGTGTCAGATGCCGCTACTACGCATCCGAAGATGCATAAAACTGTTGCTGCTGGAGGAAGAGAGGAGCAGGAGCCTTTTGTTGACTTTGTTAAGTCAAAGGATCCAATTAAAGCGCTGTGCGATGCCATTGATTCTCCTGAGGCTGCCGTACTTAGCAGCCCAAGCCAGCCGAAGAATAAGAAGAGGAGATGTGAGAGTCTCCCAATACGCCTGAGCTAGACACACATAACACACACACTGAGAAGAATGGAGTTTCTGGCTTTGGAGCTGATTCTGTGGCCCCCAGAAAGTTCGTCAAATTTTCCTGCCGTATGTGGCTGCCATACAGTCTTTGGTGGACAAGCTAAGCTGCACAACGCACGCTGGTAGTTTTACCACCAAATGTACACAAGGCAATGGGGTCCGGATCCTCTGTGACAATATAGATACGTATAACACTATTTTGAAGACGCTGGATGATGATAACACGCAGTTGTATACTCACCAGCTGAAGTCAAAACGTGGCTGCCGAATTGTCCTACGCAACCTTCATCACTCAACATCGGTTGAGTGGTTGAAGGGTCAGCTGAGTGAGTTGGGTTACACTGTCAGATACGCCACACTTATCAAGAATCGATTTACCGGCAAACCCATAAACATGTTTGAAGTTGAACTCTCGCCACTACCTGAGCAAGGACACAAGAACTTTACTAAGCTTACACGTATGCCAGCAAGTAGTGGTTGAGGAACACGTGCGGCGGCTGGATCCAGTACAGTGCCACTGTTGTCAGGCCTTTGGACACAGTAAGAATTATTGCCGGAAACCTTACGCGAGTAAGGACACGGAGAGCTAATTGCGTCAGCTGCAAATGGAAGCATGTAGTTAGCCACAAAAGCTGCCCTGCATACAAGGCAGCTAGAGACAAGCTCCTAATTACACGTGCTGCAACTGAACCACAGAAGACGCAGCAACACAAACATGAACATGAACATCCATGCCTACATTTGGAGCAGCCACCAGTGACACGTAATGCAAGACGGCCGTTAGTGCAACAGCCCAATAAGACACACATTAAACAGCCAACTCCTAAACAGACTGCACATAAGAAGACATACAGTCATGTGGTGCAGGGTAAAGACACTAATACACATACACACAACCCAGCGGAGAGGCATCTGGAGAAGTTCCAGGAGAGGCTTCGCGTCGAGCAGCAGGAGAAGCAGCTCCGCAGCCCTCAGCCGAAGGAACAGGCGGAACAACAGGATATACATTTGCCCTGTGCCCCTGATACAACTCCAATACTACACATAATACAGCAGCACACAATTTTGGTGACGGAGCTGGGAAGGAAGATGGATGCCTTCCTCTCCGTTATGATATCACTCATGGAAACACTCACCAAAGACACGCCATCACCATTGTCAACAATTCATACAGCACAGCCAGTCCAAGATACCCAAATTAACACATGAAGTCAACTCAGTCCGAAGAACACAATCAAGAAGGAAACTATTACCAGAAGTCACCCTGAACACCTCAAACAAGTCTACTCAGTCCATGATTTCCAAGCCAACACGTCAAATCTAGTCCGCACATGAAGTCAAATCAGTCCGAATAATCACAGTCAAGATGTCCAAGTCCGTGCAAGTCCACAAGCGAAACACCAGACACACAATTCTCAATTTGTTTGAATTGTTTTTACAATTTATTGTGAATCTTCATTTAAAGTATTGCGAAAATATATAAGGGCAGCTGACGATTATATTAATAGTCGTCAGTTGTTCCAATGTTCCGACGTGAACACAACAAAAAAAACAGGATACACATTTGCCTTGTGCCCTGATACAACTTCAATACTACGCATAATACAGCAACACACAGTTTTGGTGACGGTGCTAGGAAGGAAGATGGATGCCTTCCTCTCCGTTATGATATCATTCATGTAAACACTCACCAAAAGACACGCCATACCATTGCCAACAATTCATACAGTTCATCCAGTCCAAAGTGACAAAATTAACATATGAAGTCAACTCAGTCCGAAGAACACAGTCAAGAAGGAAACTATTACCAGAAGTCACCCTGAACACCTCAAACAAGTCTACTCAGTCCATGATATCCAAGGCAACACGTTAAATCTAGTCCGCACATGAAGTCAAGTCAGTCTGAATAATCACAGTCAAGATGTCCAAGTCCGTGCAATTCCACAAGCAGATACACCAGCCACACAATTCTCAATTTTATTTGAATTGTTTTTACACTTTATTATTAATCTGTCAACAATATTTTCATATGTTGCTTCATTTAAAGTAATGCGAAAATATATAAGGGTAGCTGACGATTATATTAAATAGTCGTCAGTTGTTTCCAATGTTCCGACGGGAACACAACAAAAAAAAGGATACACATTTGCCCTGTGCCCCTGATACAACTTCAATACTACGAATAATACAGCAACACACAGCTTTTGGTGACGGAGCTAGAAGGAAGATGGATGCCTTCCTCTCCGTTATGATATCATTCATGTGAAACACTCACCAAAAGTCACGCCATACCATTGTCAAGAATTCATACAGTACAGCCAGTCCAAGATACCCAAAATAACACATGAAGTCAACTCAGTCCGGAGAACACAGTCAAGAAGGAAACTATTACCAGAAGTCACCCTGAACACCTCAAACAAGTCTACTCAGTCCATGATGTCCAAGCCAGCACGTCAAATCTAGTTCGCACATGAAGTCAAGTCAGTCCGAATAATCGCAGCCAAGATGTTCAAGTCCGTGCAAGTCCACAAGAAGAAACACCAGACACACTCAATTTGTTTGAATTGTTTTTACACTTTATTATTAATCTGTCAACAATATTTTCATATGTTGCTTCGTTTAAAGTAATGTCAAAATATATAATGGCAGCTGACGATTATATTAAATAGTCGTCAGTTGTTTCCAATGTTCCGACGTGAACACAACAGAAAAAAATAATTGACGTGGAGAACGTTGATGTGTCAGATGCCGCCACTAAGCTTCCGAAGATGCATAAAACTGTTGCTGCTGGAGGAAGAAAGGAGCAGGAGCCTTTTGTTGACTTTGTTAAGTCAAAGGATTCAATTAAAGCGCTGTGCGATGCCATTGATTCTCCTGAGGCTGTCGTACTTAGCAGCACAAGCCAGCCGAAGAATAAGAAGAGGAGATGTGAGAGTCTCCCAATACGCCTGAGCTAGAAACACATAACACACACACTGAGAAGAATGGAGTTTCTGGCTGTGGAGCTGATTCTGTGGCCCCCCAGAAAGTTCGTCAAATTTTCCTGCCGGATGTGGCTGCCATACAGTCTTTGGTGGACAAGCTAAGCTGCACAACGCACGCTGGTAGTTTTACCACCAAATGTACACAAGGCAATGGGGTCCGGATCCTCTGTGACAATAAAAATACATATAACACTATTTTGAAGACGCTGGATGATGATAACACGCAGTTGTATACTCACCAGCTGAAGTCAAAACGTGGCTACCGAATTGTCATACGCAACCTTCATCACTCAACATCTGTTAAGTGGTTGAAGGGTCAGCTGAGTGAGTTGGGTTACACTGTCAGATACGCCACACTTATCAAGAATCGATTTACCGGCAAACCCATAAACATGTTTGAAGTTGAACTCTCGCCACTACCTGAGCAAGGACACAAGAACTTTACTAAGCTTACACGTATGCCAGCAAGTAGTGGTTGAGGAACACGTGCGGCGGCTGGATCCAGTACAGTGCCACTGTTGTCAGGCCTTTGGACACAGTAAGAATTATTGCCGGAAACCTACGCGTGTCTGAAGTGTGCCGGCAACCATATGACAACGGTGTGCGACAAGACAAGGGACACGGAGGCTAATTGCGTCAACTGCAAAGGGAAGCATGTAGCTAGCTACAAAATCTACCCTGCATACAAGGCAGCTAGAGACAAGCTCCTAATTACACGAGCTACAACTGAACCACAGAAGACGCAGCAACACAAACATGAACATGAACATCCATGCCTACAGTTGGAGCAGCCACCAGTGACACGTCATGCAAGACGGCCGTTAGTGCAACAGCCCATAAAGACACAAAATAAACAGCCAACTCCTAAACAGACAACACATAAGACATACAGCCAGGTGGTGCTCGGTAAGGGCACTACTACACATGCACACAACCCAGCGGAGAGGCATCTGGAGAAGTTCCAGGAGAGGCTTCGCGTCGAGCAGCAGGAGAAGCAGCTCCGCAGACCTCAGCCGAAGAAACAGGAGGAACAACAGGATATACATTTGCCCTGTGCCCCTGATACAACTTCAATACTACACATAATACAGCAACACACAGTTTTGGTGACGGAGCTAGGAAGGAAGATGGATGCCTTCCTCTCCGTTATGATATCATTCATGGAAACACTCACCAAAAGTCACGCCATACCATTGTCAACAATTCATACAGTACAGCCAGTCCAAGATACCCAAATTAACACATGAAGTCAACTCAGTCCGAAGAACACAGTCAAGAAGGAAACTATTACCAGAAGTCACCCTGAACACCTCAAACAAGTCTACTCAGTCCATGATGTCCAAGCCAGCACGTCAAATCTAGTCCGCACATGAAGTCAAGTCAGTCCGAATAATCACAGCCAAGATGTCCAAGTCCGTGCAAGTCCACAAGAAGAAACACCAGACACACAATTCTCAATTTGTTTGAATTGTTTTTACACTTTATTAATAATCTGTCATATCTTGCTCATTTAAAGTAATGTCAAAATATATAAGGGCAGCTGACGATTATATTAATAGTCGTCAGTTGTTTCCAATGTTCCGACGTGAACACAACCGAAAAAACTAATTGACGTGGAGAACGTTGATGTGTCAGAAGCCGCCACTAAGCATCCGAAGATGCATAATACTGTTGCTGCTGGAGGAAGAAAGGAGCAGGAGCCTTTTGTTGACTTTGTTAAGTCAAAGGATTCAATTAAAGCGCTGTGCGATGCCATGGATTCTCCTGAGGCTGCCGTACTTAGCAGCCCAAGCCAGCCGAAGAATAAGAAGAGGAGATGTGAGAGTCCCCCAGCCAATACGCCTGAGCTAGACACACATAACACACACACTGAGAAGAATGGAGTTTCTGGCTGTGGAGCTGATTCTGTGGCCCCCAGAAAGTTCGTCAAATTTTCCTGCCGGATGTGGCTGCCATACAGTCTTTGGTGGACAAGCTAAGCTGCACAACCCACGCTGGTAGTTTTACCACCAAATGTACACAAGGCAATGTGGTCCGGATCCTCTGTGACAATATGGATACATATAACACTATTTTGAAGACGCTGGATGATGATAACACGCAGTTGTATACTCACCAGCTGAAGTCAAAACGTGGCTACCGAATTGTCATACGCAACCTTCATCACTCAACATCGGTTGAGTGGTTGAAGAGTCAGCTGAGTGAGTTGGGTTACACTGTCAGATCCGCCACACTTATCAAGAATCGATTTACCGGCAAACCCATAAACATGTTTGAAGTTGAACTCTCGCCACTACCTGAGCAAGGACACAATAACTTTACTAAGCTTACACGTATGCCAGCAAGTAGTGGTTGAGGAACACGTGCGGCGGCTGTACCCAGTACAGTGCCACCGTTGTCAGGCCTTTGGACACAGTAAGCATTATTGCCGGAAACCTTACGCGTGTCTGAAGTGTGCCGGCAACCATATGACAACGGTGTGCGACAAGACAAGGGACACGGAGGCTAATTGCGTCAACTGCAAAGGGAAGCATGTAGCTAGCTACAAAAGCTGCCCTGCATACAAGGCAGCTAGAGACAAGCTCCTAATTACACGTGCTGCAACTGAACCACAGAAGACGCAGCAACACAAACATGAGCATGAACATCCATGCCTACAGTTGGAGCAGCCACCAGTGACACGTCATGCAAGACCCCCGTTAGTGCAACAGCCCATAAGGACACAAAATAAACAGCCAACTCCTAAACAGACAACACATAAGACATACAGCCAGGTGGTGCAGAGTAAGGGCACTACTACAGATGCACACAACCCAGCGGAGAGGCATCTGGAGAAGTTCCAGCAGAGGCTTCGCGTCGAGCAGCAGGAGAAGCAGCTCCGCAGCCCTCAGCCGAAGAAACAGGAGGAACAACAGGATATACATTTGCCCTGCGCCCCTGATACAAATTCAATACTACGCATAATACAGCAACACACAGTTTTGGTGACGGAGCTAGGAAGGAAGATGGATGCCTTCCTCTCCGTTATGATATCATTCATGGAAACACTCACCAAAAGTCACGCCATACCATTGTCAACAATTCATACAGTACAGCCAGTCCAAGATGCCCAAATTAACACATGAAGTCAACTCAGTCCGAAGAACACAGTCAAGAAGGAAACTATTACCAGAAGTCACCCTGAACACCTCAAACAAGTCTACTCAGTCCATGATGTCCAAGCCAACACGTCAAATCTAGTCCGCACATGAAGTCAAGTCAGTCCGAATAATCACAGTCAAGATGTCCAAGTCCGTGCAAGTCCACAAGCAGAAACACCAGACACACAATTCTCAATTTGTTTGAATTGTTTTTACACTTTATTGTTAATCTGTCAACAATATTTTCATATGTTGCTTCATTTAAAGTAATGCGAAAATATATAAGGGCAGCTGACGATTATATTAATAGTCGTCAGTTGTTTCCAATTGTTCCGACGTGAACACAACAAAAAAACAGGATACACATTTGCCCTGTGCCCCTGATACAACTTCAATACTACGCATAATACAGCAACACACAGTTTTGGTGACGGAGCTAGGAAGGAAGATGGATGCCTTCCTCTCCGTTATGATATCATTCATGGAAACACTCACCAAAAGTCACGCCATACCATTGTCAACAATTCATACAGTACAGCCAGTCCAAGATGCCCAAATTAACACATGAAGTCAACTCAGTCCGAAGAACACAGTCAAGAAGGAAACTATTACCAGAAGTCACCCTGAACACCTCAAACAAGTCTACTAAGTCCATGATGTCCAAGCCAACACGTCAAATCTAGTCCACACATGAAGTCAAGTCAGTCCGAATAATCACAGCCAAGATGTCCAAGTCCGTGCAAGTCCACAAGAAGAAACACCAGACACACAATTCTCAATTTGTTTGAATTGTTTTTACACTTTATTGTTAATCTGTCAACAATATTTTCATATGTTGCTTCATTTAAAGTAATGCGAAAATATATAAGGGCAGCTGACGATTATATTAATAGTCGTTAGTTGTTTCCATTGTTCCGACGTGAACACAACAAAAAAACAGGATACACATTTGCCCTGTGCCCCTGATACAACTTCAATACTACGCATAATACAGCAACACACAGTTTTGGTGACGGAGCTAGGAAGGAAGATGGATGCCTTCCTCTCCGTTATGATATCATTCATGGAAACACTCACCAAAAGTCACGCCATACCATTGTCAACAATTCATACAGTACAAGCCAGTCCAAGATACCCAAATTAACACATGAAGTCAACTCAGTCCGAAGAACACAGTCAAGAAGGAAACTATTACCAGAAGTCACCCTGAACACCTCAAACAAGTCTACTCAGTCCATGATGTCCAAGCCAACACGTCAAATCTAGTCCGCACATGAAGTCAAGTCAGTCCGAATAATCACAGTCAAGATGTCCAAGTCCGTGCAAGTCCACAAGCAGAAACACCAGACACACAATTCTCAATTTGTTTGAATTGTTTTTACACTTTATTGTTAATCTGTCAACAATATTTTCATATGTTGCTTCATTTAAAGTAATGCGAAAATATATAAGGGCAGCTGACGATTATATTAATAGTCGTCAGTTGTTTCCAATGTTCCGACGTGAACACAACAAAAACAGGATACACATTTGCCCTGTGCCCCTGATACAACTTCAATACTACGCATAATACAGCAACACACAGTTTTGGTGACGGAGCTAGGAAGGAAGATGGATGCCTTCCTCTCCGTTATGATATCATTCATGGAAACACTCACCAAAAGTCACGCCATACCATTGTCAACAATTCATACAGTACAGCCAGTCCAAGATGCCCAAATTAACATCATGAAGTCAACTCAGTCCGAAGAACACAGTCAAGAAGGAAACTATTACCAGAAGTCACCCTGAACACCTCAAACAAGTCTACTCAGTCCATGATGTCCAAGCCAACACGTCAAATCTAGTCCGCACATGAAGTCAAGTTAGTCCGAATAATCACAGTCAAGATGTCCAAGTCCGTGCAAGTCCACAAGCAGAAACACC
The DNA here is from genome assembly GCA_035043875.1 of Drosophila paucipuncta. Classification (NCBI taxonomy): domain Eukaryota; kingdom Metazoa; phylum Arthropoda; class Insecta; order Diptera; family Drosophilidae; genus Drosophila; species Drosophila paucipuncta. Next base: position 47,629 of record JAWNMP010000022.1, on the reverse strand, counting down.
AGACACACAATTCTCAATTTGTTTGAATTGTTTTTACACTTTATTGTTAATCTGTCAACAATATTTTCATATGTTGCTTCATTTAAAGTAATGCGAAAATATATAAGGGCAGCTGACGATTATATTAATAGTCGTCAGTTGTTTCCAATGTTCCGACGTGAACACAACAAAAAAACAGGATACACATTTGCCCTGTGCCCCTGATACAACTTCAATACTACGCATAATACAGCAACACACAGTTTTGGTGACGGAGCTAGGAAGGAAGATGGATGCCTTCCTCTCCGTTATGATATCATTCATGGAAACACTCACCAAAAGTCACGCCATACCATTGTCAACAATTCATACAGTACAGCCAGTCCAAGATGCCCAAATTAACACATGAAGTCAACTCAGTCCGAAGAACACAGTCAAGAAGGAAACTATTACCAGAAGTCACCCTGAACACCTCAAACAAGTCTACTCAGTCCATGATGTCCAAGCCAACACGTCAAATCTAGTCCGCACATGAAGTCAAGTTAGTCCGAATAATCACAGTCAAGATGTCCAAGTCCGTGCAAGTCCACAAGCAGAAACACCAGACACACAATTCTCAATTTGTTTGAATTGTTTTTACACTTTATTGTTAATCTGTCAACAATATTTTCATATGTTGCTTCATTTAAAGTAATGCGAAAATATATAAGGGCAGCTGACGATTATATTAATAGTCGTTAGTTGTTTCCATTGTTCCGACGTGAACACAACAAAAAAACAGGATACACATTTGCCCTGTGCCCCTGATACAACTTCAATACTACGCATAATACAGCAACACACAGTTTTGGTGACGGAGCTAGGAAGGAAGATGGATGCCTTCCTCTCCGTTATGATATCATTCATGGAAACACTCACCAAAAGTCACGCCATACCATTGTCAACAATTCATACAGTACAGCCAGTCCAAGATGCCCAAATTAACACATGAAGTCAACTCAGTCCGAAGAACACAGTCAAGAAGGAAACTATTACCAGAAGTCACCCTGAACACCTCAAACAAGTCTACTCAGTCCATGATGTCCAAGCCAACACGTCAAATCTAGTCCGCACATGAAGTCAAGTCAGTCCGAATAATCACAGTCAAGATGTCCAAGTCCGTGCAAGTCCACAAGCAGAAACACCAGACACACAATTCTCAATTTGTTTGAATTGTTTTTACACTTTATTGTTAATCTGTCAACAATATTTTCATATGTTGCTTCATTTAAAGTAATGCGAAAATATATAAGGGCAGCTGACGATTATATTAATAGTCGTCAGTTGTTTCCAATGTTCCGACGTGAACACAACAAAAAAACAGGATACACATTTGCCCTGTGCCCCTGATACAACTTTAATACTACGCATAATACAGCAACACACAGTTTTGGTGACGGAGCTAGGAAGGAAGATGGATGCCTTCCTCTCCGTTATGATATCATTCATGGAAACACTCACCAAAAGTCACGCCATACCATTGTCAACAATTCATACAGTACAGCCAGTCCAAGATGCCCAAATTAACACATGAAGTCAACTCAGTCCGAAGAACACAGTCAAGAAGGAAAACTATTACCAGAAGTCACCCTAACACCTCAAACAAGTCTACTCAGTCCATGATGTCCAAGCCAACACGTCAAATCTAGTCCGCACATGAAGTCAAGTTAGTCCGAATAATCACAGTCAAGATGTCCAAGTCCGTGCAAGTCCATACAGAAACACCAGACACACAATTCTCAATTTGTTTGAATTGTTTTTACACTTTATTGTTAATCTGTCAACAATATTTTCATATGTTGCTTCATTTAAAGTAATGCGAAAATATATATGCGCCAACGATTATATTAATAGTCGTCAGTTGTTTCCCATGTTCCGACGTGAACACAACAAAAAACAGGATACACATTTGCCCTGTGCCCCTGATACAACTTAAATACTACGCATAATGCAGCAACACACAAGTTTTGTGACGGAGCTAGGAAGGAAGATGGATGCCTTCCTCTCGTTATGATATCATTCATGGAAACACTCACCAAAAGTCACGCCATACCATTGTCAACAATTCATACAGTACAGTGCCAGTCCAAGATACCCAAATTAACACATGAAGTCAACTCAGTCCGAAGAACACAGTCAAGAAGGAAACTATTACCAAAAGTCACCCTGAGCACCTCAAACAAGTCTACTCAGTCCACGATGTCCAAGCCACACGTCAAATCTAGTCCGCACATGAAGTCAAGTCAGTCCGAATAATCACAGTCAAGATGTCCAAGTCCGTGCAAGTCCACAAGCAGAAACACCAGACACAATTCTCAATTTGTTTGAATTGTTTTTACACTTGATTGTTAATCTGTCAACAATATTTTCATATGTTGTTCATTTAAAGTAATGCGAAAATATATAAGGGAGCTGACGATTATATTAATAGTCGTCAGTTGTTTCCAATATTCGACGTGAACACAACAAAAAACAGGATACACATTTGCCTCAGCCCTGATACAACTTTAATACTACGCATAATACAGCAACACACAGTTTTGGTGACGGAGCTAGGATGGAAGATGATGCCTTCCTCTCCGTTACGATATCATTCATGGAAACACTCACCAAAAGTCACGCCATACCATTGTCAACATTCTATACAGTACAGCCAGTCCAAGATGCCCAAATTAATTTCTGAAGTCAACTCAGTCCGAAGAACACAGTCAAGAAGAAAACTATTACCAGAAGTCACCGTGAACACCTCAAACAAGTCTACCAGTCCAAATGTCCAAGCCAACACGTCAAATCTAGTCCGCACATGAAGTCAAGTCAGTCCGAATAATCACAGTCAAGATGACCAAGTCCGCAAGTCCACAAGCTGAAACACCAGACACACAATTTTTAATTTGTTTGAATTGTTTTTACACTTGATTGTTAATCTTTCAACAATATTTTCATATTTTGCTTCATTTAAAGTAATGCGAATATAGAAGGGTAGCTGACTATTATATTAATAGCCGTCAGTTGTTTCCAATGTTCGACGTGAACACAACAAAAAAACAGGATACACATTTGTCCTGTGCCCCTGATGCAACTTAAATACTACGCATAATACAGCATTACACAGTTTGGTGACGGAGCTAGGAAGGAAGATGGATGCCTTCCTCTCCGTTATGATATCATTCATGGAAACACTCACCAAAAGTCACGCCATACCATTGTCAACACCATACAGTACAGCCAGTCCAAGATACCGAAATTAACACATGAAGTCAACTCAGTCCGAAGAACACAGTCAAGAAGGAAACTATTACCAAAAGTCACCCTGAGCACCTCAAACAAGTCTACTCAGTCCACGATGTCCAAGCCAACACGTCAAATCTAGTCCGCACATGAAGTCAAGTCAGTCCGAATAATCACAGTCAAGATGTCCAAGTCCGTGCAAGTCCACAAGCAGAAACACCAGACACCAATTCTCAATTTGTTTGAATTGTTTTTACACTTGATTGTTAATCTGTCAACAATATTTTCATATGTTGCTTCATTTAAAGTAATGCGAAAATATATAAGGGCAGCTGACGATTATATTAATAGTCGTCAGTTGTTTCCAATGTTCCGACGTGAACACAACAAAAAAACAGGATACACATTTGCCCTGTGCCCCTGATACAACTTTAATACTACGCATAATACAGCAACACACAGTTTTGGTGACGGAGCCAGGAAGGAAGATGGATGCCTTCCTCTCCGTTACGATATCATTTATGGAAACACTCACCAAAAGTCACGCCATACCATTGTCAACAATTCATACAGTACAGCCAGTCCAAGATGCCCAAACTAACTTCTGAAGTCAACTCAGTCCGAAGAACACAGTCAAGAAGAAACTATTACCAGAAGTCACCGTGAACACCTCAAACAAGTCTACTCAGTCCATGATGTCCAAGCCAACACGTCAAATCTAGTCCGCACATGAAGTCAAGTCAGTCCGAATAATCACAGTCAAGATGTCCAAGTCCGTGCAAGTCCACAAGCTGAAACACCAGACACACAATTCTCAATTTGTTTGAATTGTTTTTACACTTGATTGTTAATCTGTCAACAATATTTTCATATGTTGCTTCATTTAAAGTAATGCGAAAATATAGAAGGGTAGCTGACTATTACATTAATAGTCGTCAGTTGCTTCCAATGTTCCGACGTGAACACAACAAAAAAACAGGATACACATTTGCCCTGTGCGCCTGATACAACTTTAATACTACGCATAATACAGCAGACACACAGTTTTGTGACGGAGCTAGAAGGAAGATGGATGCCTTCCTCTCCGTTATGATATCATTCATGGAAACACTCACCAAAAGTCACGCCATACGATTGTCAACAATTCATACAGTACAGCCAGTCCAAGATGCCCAAATTAACACATAAAGTCAACTCAGTCCGAAGAACACAGTCAAGAAGAAAACTATTACCAGAAGTCACCCTGAACACCTCAAATAAGTCTACTCAGTCCATGATGTCCAAGCCAACACGTCAAATCTAGTCCGCACATGAAGTCAAGTTAGTCCGAATAACCACAGTCAAGATGTCCAAGTCCGTGCAAGTGCAGGAAGCTAGAAACACCAGACACACAATTCTCAATTTGTTTGAATTGTTTTTACACTTGATTGTTAATCTGTCAACAATATTTTCATATGTTGCTTCATTTAAAGTAATGCGAAAATATATAAGGGCAGCTGACGATTGTATTAATAGTCGTCAGTTGCTTCCAATGTTCCGACGTGAACACAACAAAAAAACAGGATACACATTTGCCCTGTGCCCCTGATACAACTTAAATACTACGCATAATACAGCAACACACAGTTTTGGTGACGGAGCTAGGAAGGAAGATGGATGCCTTCCTCTCCGTTATGATATCATTTATGGAAACACTCACCAAAAGTCACGCCATACCATTGTCAACAATTCATACAGTACAGCCAGTCCAAGATGCCCAAATTAACACATGAAGTCAACTCAGTCCGAAGAACACAGTCAAGAAGGAAACTATTACCAGAAGTCACCCTGAACACCCCAAACAAGTCTACTCAGTCCATGATGTCCAAGCCAACACGTCAAATCTAGTCCGCACATGAAGTCAAGTTAGTCCGAATAACCACAGTCAAGATGTCCAAGTCCGTGCAAGTCCACAAGCAGAAACACTCAGACACACAATTCTCAGTTTGTTTGAATTGTTTTTACACTTTATTGTTAATCTGTCAACAACATTTTCATATGTTGCTTCATTTAAAGTAATGCGAAAATATATAAGGGCAGCTGACGATTATATTAATAGTCGTCAGTTGCTTCCAATGTTCCGACGTGAACACAACAAGAAAACAGGATACACATTTGCCCCGTGCCCCTGATACAACTTCAATACTACGCATAATGCAGCAACACACAGTTTTGGTGACGGAGCTAGGAAGGAAGATGGATGCCTTCCTCTCCGTTATGATATAATTCATGGAAACACTCACCAAAAGTCACGCCATACCATTGTCAACAATTCATACAGTAAAGCCAGCCAAGATGCCCAAATTAACACATGAAGTCAACTCAGTCCGAAGAACACAGTCAAGAAGGAAACTATTACCAGAAGTCACCCTGAACACTTCAAACAAGTCTACTCAGTCCATGATGTCCAAGCCAACACGTCAAATCTAGTCCGCACATGAAGTCAAGTTAGTCCGAATAATCACAGTCAAGATGTCCAAGTCCGTGCAAGTCCACAAGCAGAAATATCAGACACACAATTCTCAATTTGTTTGAATTGTTTTTACACTCGATTGTTAATCTGTCAACAATATTTTCATATGTTGCTTCATTTAAAGTAATGCGAAAATATAGAAGGGCAGCTGACGATTATATTAATAGTCGTCAGTTGTTTCCAATGTTCCGACGTGAACACAACAAAAAACAGGATACACATTTGCCCTGTGCCCTGATACAACTTCAATACTACGCATAAGACAGCGACACACAGTTTTGGTGACGGAGCTAGGAAGGAAGATGGATGCCTTCCTCTCCGTTATGATATCATTCATGGAAACACTCACCAAAAGTCACGCCATACCATTGTCAACAATTCATACAGTACAGCCAGTCCAAGATGCCCAAATTAACACATGAAGTCAACTCAGTCCGAGGAACACAGTCAAGAAGAAAACTATTACCCGAAGTCACCCTGAACACCTCAAACAAGTCTACTCAGTCCATGATGTCCAAGGCAACACGTCAAATCTAGTCCGCACATGAAGTCAAGTTAGTCCGAATAATCACAGTCAAGATGTCCAAGTCCGTGCAAGTCCACAAGCAGAAACACCAGACACACAATTCTCAATTTGTTTGAATTGCTTTTACACTCTATTGTTAATCTGTCAACAATATTTTCATATGTTGCTTCATTTAAAGTAATGCGAAAATATATAAGGGCAGCTGACGATTATATTAATAGTCGTCAGTTGTTTCCAATGTTCCGACGTGAACACAACAAAAAACAGGTACACATTTGCCCTGTGCCCCTGATACAACTTCAATACTACGCATAAGACAGCAACACACAGTTTTGGTGACGGAGCTAGGAAGGAAGATGGATGCCTTCCTCTCCGTTATGATATCATTCATGGAAACACTCACCAAAAGTCACGCCATACCATTGTCAACAATTCATACAGTACAGCCAGTCCAAGATACCCAAATTAACACATGAAGTCAACTCAGTTCGAAGAACACAGTCAAGAAGAAAACTATTACCAGAAGTCACCCTGAACACCTCAAACAAGTCTACTCAGTCCATGATGTCCAAGGCAACACGTCAAATCTAGTCCGCACATGAAGTCAAGTCAGTCCGAATAATCACAGTCAAGATGTCCAAGTCCGTGCAAGTCCACAAGCAGAAACACCAGACACACACTTCTCAATTTGTTTGAATTGTTTTTACACTTTATTGTTAATCTGTCAACAATATTTTCATATGTTGCTTCATTTAAAGTAATGCGAAAATATATAAGGGCAGCTGACGATTATATTAATAGTCGTCAGTTGTTTCCATTGTTCCGACGTGAACACAACAAAAAACAGGATACACATTTGCCCTGTGCCCTGATACAACTTCAATACTACGCATAATGCAGCAACACACAGTTTTGGTGACGGAGCTAGGAAGGAAGATGGATGCCTTCCTCTCCGTTATGATATAATTCATGGAAACACTCACCAAAAGTCACGCCATACCATTGTCAACAATTCATACAGTACAGCCAGTCCAAGATACCCAAATTAACACATGAAGTCAACTCAGTTCGAAGAACACAGTCAAGAAGAAAACTATTACCAGAAGTCACCCTGAACACCTCAAACAAGTCTACTCAGTCCATGATGTCCAAGCCAACACGTCAAATCTAGTCCGCACATGAAGTCAAGTCAGTCCGAATAATCACAGTCAAGATGTACCAAGTCCGTGCAAGTCCACAAGCAGAAACACCAGACACACAATTCTCAATTTGTTTGAATTGTCTTTACACTTGATTGTTAATCTGTCAACAATATTTTCATATGTTGCTTCATTTAAAGTAATGCGAAAATATATAAGGGGTGCTGACGATTATATTAATAGTCGTCAGTTGTTTCAATGTTCCGACGTGAACACAACAAAAAACAGGATACACATTTGCCCTGTGCCCCTGATACAACTTCAATACTACGCATAAGACAGCAACACACAGTTTTGGTGACGGAGCTAGGAAGGAAGATGGATGCCTTCCTCTCCGTTATGATATCATTCATGGAAACACTCACCAAAAGTCACGCCATACCATTGTCAACAATTCATACAGTAAAGCCAGCCCAAGATGCCCAAATTAACACATGAAGTCAACTCAGTCCGAAGAACACAGTCAAGAAGGAAACTATTACCAGAAGTCACCCTGAACACCTCAAACAAGTCTACTCAGTCCATGATGTCCAAGCCAACACGTCAAATCTAGTCCGCACATGAAGTCAAGTTAGTCCGAATAATCACAGTCAAGATGTCCAAGTCCGTGCAAGTCCACAAGCAGAAACACCAGACACACATTCTCAATTTGTTTGAATTGTTTTTACACTTTATTGTTAATCTGTCAACAATATTTTCATATGCTGCTTCATTTAAAGTAATGCGAAAATATATAAGGGCAGCTGACGATTATATTAATAGTCGTCAGTTGTTTCCAATGTTCCGACGTGAACACAACAAAAAAACAGGATACACATTTGCCCTGTCCCCTGATACAACTTCAATACTACGCATAATACAGCAACACACAGTTTTGGTGACGGAGCTAGGAAGGAAGATGGATGCCTTCCTCTCCGTTATGATATCATTCATGGAAACACTCACCAAAAGTCACGCCATACCATTGTCAACAATTCATACAGTACAGCCAGTCCAAGATGCCCAAATTAACACATGAAGTCAACTCAGTCCGAAGAACACAGTCAAGAAGGAAACTATTACCAGAAGTCACCCTGAACACCTCAAACAAGTCTACTCAGTCCATGATGTCCAAGCCAACACGTCAAATCTAGTCCGCACATGAAGTCAAGTTAGTCCGAATAATCACAGTCAAGATGTCCAAGTCCGTGCAAGTCCACAAGCAGAAACACCAGACACACAATTCTCAATTTGTTTGAATTGTTTTTACACTTGATTGTTAATCTGTCAACAATATTTTCATATGTTGTTCATTTAAAGTAATGCGAAAATATATAAGGCAGCTGACGATTATATTAATAGTCGTCAGTTGTTTCCAATGTTCCGACGTGAACACAACAAAAAACAGGATACACATTTGCCCTGTGCCCCTGATACAACTTCAATACTACGCATAATACAGCAACACACAGTTTTGGTGACGGAGCTAGGAAGGGAAGATGGATGCCTTCCTCTCCGTTATGATATCATTCATGGAAACACTCACCAAAAGTCACGCCATACCATTGTCAACAATTCATACAGTACAGCCAGTCCAAGATGCCCAAATTAACACATGAAGTCAACTCAGTCCGAAGAACACAGTCAAGAAGGAAACTATTACCAGAAGTCACCCTGAACACCTCAAACAAGTCTACTCAGTCCACGATGTCCAAGCCAACACGTCAAATCTAGTCCGCACATGAAGTCAAGTCAGTCCGAATAATCACAGTCAAGATGTCCAAGTCCGTGCAAGTCCACAAGCAGAAACACCAGACACACAATTCTCAATTTGTTTGAATTGTTTTTACACTTTATTGTTAATCTGTCAACAATATTTTCATATGTTGCTTCATTTAAAGTAATGCGAAAATATATATGGGCAGCTGACGATTATATCAATAGTCGTCAGTTGTTTCCAATGTTCCGACGTGAACACAACAAAAAAACAGGATACACATTTGCCCTGTGCCCCTGATACAACTTCAATACTTCGCATAATACAGCAACACACAGTTTTGGTGACGGAGCTAGGAAGGAAGATGGATGCCTTCCTCTCCGTTATGATATCATTCATGGAAACACTCACCAAAAGTCACGCCATACCATTGTCAACAATTCATACAGTAAAGCCAGCCCAAGATGCCCAAATTAACACATCAAGTCAACTCAGTCCGAAGAACACAGTCAAGAAGGAAACTATTACCAGAAGTCACCCTGAACACTTCAAACAAGTCTACTCAGTCCATGATGTCCAAGCCAACACGTCAAATCTAGTCCGCACATGAAGTCAAGTTAGTCCGAATAATCACAGTCAAGATGTCCAAGTCCGTGCAAGTCCACAAGCAGAAACACCAGACACACAATTCTCAATTTGTTTGAATTGTTTTTACACTTTATTGTTAATCTGTCAACAATATTTTCATATGTTGCTTCATTTAAAGTAATGCGAAAATATATAAGGGCAGCTGACGATTATATTAATAGTCGTTAGTTGTTTCCATTGTTTCGACGTGAACACAAAAAAAACAGGATACACATTTGCCCTGTGCCCTGATACAACTTCAATACTACGCATAATACAGCAACACACAGTTTTGGTGACGGAGCTAGGAAGGAAGATGGATGCCTTCCTCTCCGTTATGATATCATTCATGGAAACACTCACCAAAAGTCACGCCATACCATTGTCAACAATTCATACAGTAACCAGCCAAGATGCCCAAATTAACACATGAAGTCAACTCAGTCCGAAGAACACAGTCAAGAAGGAAACTATTACCAGAAGTCACCCTGAACACCTCAAACAAGTCTACTCAGTCCATGATGTCCAAGCCAACACGTCAAATCTCAGTAAGTCCGCATACCAGTCAAGATTCCGTTGCAAGTCCACAGAGAACACCAGACACACAATTCTCAATTTTTTGAATTGTTTTTACACTTGATTGTTAATCTGTCAACAATATTTTCATATGTTGCTTCATTTAAAGTAATGCGAAAATATATAAGGGCAGCTGACGATTATATTAATAGTCGTTAGTTGTTTCCATTGTTTCGACGTGAACACAACAAAACAGGATACACATTTGCCCTGTGCCCCGATACAACTTCAATACTACGCATAATACAGCAACACACAGTTTTGGTGACGGAGCTAGGATGGAAGATGGATGCCTTCCTCTCCGTTATGATATCATTCATGGAAACACTCACCAAAAGTCACGCCATACCATTGTCAACAATTCATACAGTAAAGCCAGCCCAAGATGCCCAAATTAACACATCAAGTCAACTCAGTCCGAAGAACACAGTCAAGAGGAAACTATTCCAGAAGTCACCCTGAACACTTCAAAGAAGTCTACTCAGTCCATGATGTCCAAGCCAACCGTCAAATCTAGTCCGCACATGAGTCGTTAGTCCGACTAATCCCAAGTCCACAAGCGAACACCAGACACACAATTCTCAATTTGTTTGAATTGTTTTTACACTTTATTGTTAATCTGTCAACAATATTTCATGTTGCTTCATTTAGAGTAATGCGAAAATATATAAGGCAGCTGACGATTATATTAATAGTCGTTAGTTGCTTCCATTGTTTCGACGTGAACACAACAAAAACAGGATACACATTTGCCCTGTGCCCCTGATACAACTTCAATACTACGCATAATACAGCAACACACAGTTTTGGTGACGTAGCTAGGAAGGAAGATGGATGCCTTCCTCTCCGTTATGATATCATTCATGGAAACACTCACCAAAAGTCACGCCATACCATTGTCAACAATTCATACAGTACAGCCAGTCCAAGATGCCCAAATTAACACATCAAGTCAACTCAGTCCGAAGAACACAGTCAAGAAGGAAACTATTACCAGAAGTCACCCTGAACACCTCAAAGAAGTCTACTCAGTCCATGATGTCCAAGCCAACACGGTCAAATCTAGTCCGCACATGAAGTCAAGTTAGTCCGAATAATCACAGTCAAGATGTCCAAGTCCGGCAAGTCCACAAGCAGAAACACCAGACACACAATTCTCAATTTGTTTGAATTGTTTTTACACTTTATTGTTAATCTGTCAACAATATTTTCATATGTTGCTTCATTTAAAGTAATGCGAAAATATATAAGGGCAGCTGACGATTATATTAATAGTCGTTAGTTGCTTCCATTGTTTCGACGTGAACACAACAAAAAAACAGGATACACATTTGCCCTGTGCCCCTGATACAACTTCAATACTACGCATAATACAGCAACACACAGTTTTGGTGACGGAGCTAGGAAGGAAGATGGATGCCTTCCTCTCCGTTATGATATCATTCATGGAAACACTCACCAAAAGTCACGCCATACCATTGTCAACAATTCATACAGTAAAGCCAGTCCAAGATGCCCAAATTAACACATCAAGTCAACTCAGTCCGAAGAACACAGTCAAGAAGGAAACTATTACCAGAAGTCACCTGAACACCTCAAAGAAGTCTACTCAGTCCATGATGTCCAAGCCAACACGTCAAATCTAGTCCGCACATGAAGTCAAGTTAGTCCGAATAATCACAGTCAAGATGTCCAAGTCCGTGCAAGTCCACAAGCAGAAACACCAGACACACAATTCTCAATTTGTTTGAATTGTTTTTACACTTTTATTGTTAATCTGTCAACAATATTTTCATATGTTGCTTCATTTAAAGTAATGCGAAAATATATAAGGGCAGCTGACGATTATATTAATAGTCGTTAGTTGCTTCCATTGTTTCGACGTGAACACAACAAAAAAACAGGATACACATTTGCCCTGTGCCCCTGATACAACTTCAATACTACGCATAATACAGCAACACACAGTTTTGGTGACGGAGCTAGGAAGGAAGATGGATGCCTTCCTCTCCGTTATGATATCATTCATGGAAACACTCACCAAAAGTCACGCCATACCATTGTCAACAATTCATACAGTACAGCCAGTCCAAGATGCCCAAATTAACACATGAAGTCAACTCAGTCCGAAGAACACAGTCAAGAAGGAAACTATTACCAGAAGTCACCCTGAACACCTCAAACAAGTCTACTCAGTCCATGATGTCCAAGCCAACACGTCAAATCTAGTCCGCACATGAAGTCAAGTTAGTCCGAATAATCACAGTCAAGATGTCCAAGTCCGTGCAAGTCCACAAGCAGAAACACCAGACACACAATTCTCAATTTGTTTGAATTGTTTTTACACTTTATTGTTAATCTGTCAACAATATTTTCATATGTTGCTTCATTTAAAGTAATGCGAAAATATATAAGGGCAGCTGACGATTATATTAATAGTCGTTAGTTGTTTCCATTGTTTCGACGTGAACACAACAAAAAAACAGGATACACATTTGCCCTGTGCCCCTGATACAACTTCAATACTACGCATAATACAGCAACACACAGTTTTGGTGACGGAGCTAGGAAGGAAGATGGATGCCTTCCTCTCCGTTATGATATCATTCATGGAAACACTCACCAAAAGTCACGCCATACCATTGTCAACAATTCATACAGTACAGCCAGTCCAAGATGCCCAAATTAACACATGAAGTCAACTCAGTCCGAAGAACACAGTCAAGAAGGAAACTATTACCAGAAGTCACCCTGAACACCTCAAACAAGTCTACTCAGTCCATGATGTCCAAGCCAACACGTCAAATCTAGTCCGCACATGAAGTCAAGTTAGTCCGAATAATCACAGTCAAGATGTCCAAGTCCGTGCAAGTCCACAAGCAGAAACACCAGACACACAATTCTCAATTTGTTTGAATTGTTTTTACACTTGATTGTTAATCTGTCAACAATATTTTCATATGTTGCTTCATTTAAAGTAATGCGAAAATATATAAGGGCAGCTGACGATTATATTAATAGTCGTTAGTTGTTTCCATTGTTTCGACGTGAACACAACAAAAAACAGGATACACATTTGCCCTGTGCCCCTGATACAACTTCAATACTACGCATAATACAGCAACACACAGTTTTGGTGACGGAGCTAGGAAGGAAGATGGATGCCTTCCTCTCCGTTATGATATCATTCATGGAAACACTCACCAAAAGTCACGCCATACCATTGTCAACAATTCATACAGTACAGCCAGTCCAAGATACCCAAATTAACACATGAAGTCAACTCAGTCCGAAGAACACAGTCAAGAAGGAAACTATTACCAGAAGTCACCCTGAACACCTCAAACAAGTCTACTCAGTCCATGATGTCCAAGCCAACACGTCAAATCTAGTCCGCACATGAAGTCAAGTTAGTCCGAATAATCACAGTCAAGATGTCCAAGTCCGTGCAAGTCCACAAGCAGAAACACCAGACACACAATTCTCAATTTGTTTGAATTGTTTTTACACTTTATTGTTAATCTGTCAACAATATTTTCATATGTTGCTTCATTTAAAGTAATGCGAAAATATATAAGGGCAGCTGACGATTATATTAATAGTCGTTAGTTGTTTCCATTGTTTCGACGTGAACACAACAAAAAACAGGATACACATTTGCCCTGTGCCCCTGATACAACTTCAATACTACGCATAATACAGCAACACACAGTTTTGGTGACGGAGCTAGGAAGGAAGATGGATGCCTTCCTCTCCGTTATGATATCATTCATGGAAACACTCACCAAAAGTCACGCCATACCATTGTCAACAATTCATACAGTAAAGCCAGTCCAAGATACCCAAATTAACACATGAAGTCAACTCAGTTCGAAGAACACAGTCAAGAAGGAAACTATTACCAGAAGTCACCCTGAACACCTCAAACAAGTCTACTCAGTCCATGATGTCCAAGCCAACACGTCAAATCTAGTCCGCACATGAAGTCAAGTTAGTCCGAATAATCACAGTCAAGATGTCCAAGTCCGTGCAAGTCCACAAGCAGAAACACCAGACACACAATTCTCAATTTGTTTGAATTGTTTTTACACTTTATTGTTAATCTGTCAACAATATTTTCATATGTTGCTTCATTTAAAGTAATGCGAAAATATATAAGGGCAGCTGACGATTATATTAATAGTCGTTAGTTGTTTCCAATGTTTCGACGTGAACACAACAAAAAAACAGGATACACATTTGCCCTGTGCCCCTGATACAACTTCAATACTACGCATAATACAGCAACACACAGTTTTGGTGACGGAGCTAGGAAGGAAGATGGATGCCTTCCTCTCCGTTATGATATCATTCATGGAAACACTCACCAAAAGTCACGCCATACCATTGTCAACAATTCATACAGTACAGCCAGTCCAAGATACCCAAATTAACACATCAAGTCAACTCAGTCCGAAGAACACAGTCGAGAAGAAAACTATTACCAGAAGTCACCCTGAACACCCCAAACAAGTCTACTCAGTCCATGATGTCCAAGCCAACACGTCAAATCTAGTCCGCACATGAAGTCAAGTCAGTCCGAATAATCACAGTCAAGATGTCCAAGTCCGTGCAAGTCCACAAGCAGAAACACCAGACACACAATTCTCAATTTGTTTGAATTGTTTTTACACTTGATTGTTAATCTGTCAACAATATTTTCATATGTTGCTTCATTTAAAGTAATGCGAAAATATATAAGGGCAGCTGACGATTATATTAATAGTCGTTAGTTGTTTCCATTGTTCCGACGTGAACACAACAAAAAACAGGATACACATTTGCCCTGTGCCCCTGATACAACTTCAATACTACGCATAATACAGCAACACACAGTTTTGGTGACGGAGCTAGGAAGGAAGATGGATGCCTTCCTCTCCGTTATGATATCATTCATGGAAACACTCACCAAAAGTCACGCCATACCATTGTCAACAATTCATACAGTACAGCCAGTCCAAGATGCCCAAATTAACACATGAAGTCAACTCAGTTCGAAGAACACAGTCAAGAAGGAAACTATTACCAGAAGTCACCCTGAACACCTCAAACAAGTCTACTCAGTCCATGATGTCCAAGCCAACACGTCAAATCTAGTCCGCACATGAAGTCAAGTTAGTCCGAATAATCACAGTCAAGATGTCCAAGTCCGTGCAAGTCCACAAGCAGAAACACCAGACACACAATTCTCAATTTGTTTGAATTGTTTTACACTTTATTGTTAATCTGTCAACAATATTTTCATATGTTGCTTCATTTAAAGTAATGCGAAAATATATAAGGGCAGCTGATGATTATATTAATAGTCGTCAGTTGTTTCCAATGTTCCAACGTGAACACAACAAAAAAACAGGATACACATTTGCCCTGTGCCCCTGATACAACTTCAATACTACGCATAATACAGCAACACACAGTTTTGGTGACGGAGCTAGGAAGGAAGATGGATGCCTTCCTCTCCGTTATGATATAATTCATGGAAACACTCACCAAAAGTCACGCCATACCATTGTCAACAATTCATACAGTAAAGCCAGCCCAAGATGCCCAAATTAACACATGAAGTCAACTCAGTCCGAAGAACACAGTCAAGAAGGAAACTATTACCAGAAGTCACCCTGAACACCTCAAACAAGTCTACTCAGTCCATGATGTCCAAGCCAACACGTCAAATCTAGTCCGCACATGAAGTCAAGTTAGTCCGAATAATCACAGTCAAGATGTCCAAGTCCGTGCAAGTCCACAAGCAGAAACACCAGACACACAATTCTCAATTTGTTTGAATTGTTTTTACACTTTATTGTTAATCTGTCAACAATATTTTCATATGTTGCTTCATTTAAAGTAATGCGAAAATATATAAGGGCAGCTGACGATTATATTAATAGTCGTCAGTTGTTTCCAATGTTCCGACGTGAACACAACAAAAAAACAGGATACACATTTGCCCTGTGCCCCTGATACAACTTCAATACTACGCATAATACAGCAACACACAGTTTTGGTGACGGAGCTAGGAAGGAAGATGGATGCCTTCCTCTCCGTTATGATATCATTCATGGAAACACTCACCAAAAGTCACGCCATACCATTGTCAACAATTCATACAGTACAGCCAGTCCAAGATACCCAAATTAACACATGAAGTCAACTCAGTTCGAAGAACACAGTCAAGAAGGAAACTATTACCAGAAGTCACCCTGAACACCTCAAACAAGTCTACTCAGTCCATGATGTCCAAGCCAACACGTCAAATCTAGTCCGCACATGAAGTCAAGTTAGTCCGAATAATCACAGTCAAGATGTCCAAGTCCGTGCAAGTCCACAAGCAGAAACACCAGACACACAATTCTCAATTTGTTTGAATTGTTTTTACACTTGATTGTTAATCTGTCAACAATATTTTCATATGTTGCTTCATTTAAAGTAATGCGAAAATATATAAGGGCAGCTGACGATTATATTAATAGTCGTCAGTTGTTTCCAATGTTCCGACGTGAACACAACAAAAAACAGGATACACATTTGCCCTGTGCCCCTGATACAACTTCAATACTACGCATAATGCAGCAACACACAGTTTTGGTGACGGAGCTAGGAAGGAAGATGGATGCCTTCCTCTCCGTTATGATATAATTCATGGAAACACTCACCAAAAGTCACGCCATACCATTGTCAACAATTCATACAGTAAAGCCAGCCCAAGATGCCCAAATTAACACATCAAGTCAACTCAGTCCGAAGAACACAGTCAAGAAGGAAACTATTACCAGAAGTCACCCTGAACACTTCAAACAAGTCTACTCAGTCCATGATGTCCAAGCCAACACGTCAAATCTAGTCCGCACATGAAGTCAAGTAGTCCGAATAATCACAGTCAAGATGTCCAGTCCGTGCAAGTCCACAAGCAGAAACACCAGACACACAATTCTCAATTTGTTTGAATTGTTTTTACACTTTATTGTTAATCTGTCAACAATATTTTCATATGTTGCTTCATTTAAAGTAATGCGAAAATATATAAGGGCAGCTGACGATTATATTAATAGTCGTTAGTTGTTTCCATTGTTTCGACGTGAACACAACAAAAAAACAGGATACACATTTGCCCTGTGCCCCTGATACAACTTCAATACTACGCATAATACAGCAACACACAGTTTTGGTGACGGAGCTAGGAAGGAAGATGGATGCCTTCCTCTCCGTTATGATATCATTCATGGAAACACTCACCAAAAGTCACGCCATACCATTGTCAACAATTCATACAGTACAGCCAGTCCAAGATGCCCAAATTAACACATCAAGTCAACTCAGTCCGAAGAACACAGTCAAGAAGGAAACTATTACCAGAAGTCACCCTGAACACCCCAAACAAGTCTACTCAGTCCATGATGTCCAAGCCAACACGTCAAATCTAGTCCGCACATGAAGTCAAGTTAGTCCGAATAATCACAGTCAAGATGTCCAAGTCCGTGCAAGTCCACAAGCAGAAACACCAGACACACAATTCTCAATTTGTTTGAATTGTTTTTACACTTATTGTTAATTGCAACAATATTTTCAATTTGTTCATTTAAGTAATGCGAAAAATATAGGAGCTACGATTATATTAATAGTGTAGTTGTTCCATTTCGACGTACACAAAAAAACAGGATACACATTTGCCCTGTGCTGATACAACTTAATACTCGCATAAGACACAATTTTGGGACGAGCTAGGAAGGAGATGGATGCCTTCTCCGTATATTCATGATCAAGCAGTACATGTCAAAATTCATAAGTACAGCCAGTCCATGTCAAATTAACACATCATGTCAACTAGTTCGAAGAACACAGCAAGAAGAACAGGATTACAAATGTGCCCCTGAACACCTCATACAAGTCTACTCAGTACATGATATACAGCAACACACAGTTTTAGTGACGAAGCTAGGATAGGAAGATGGATGCCTTCCTCTCCGTTATGATATCATTCATGGAAACACCACCAAATCAATGTCTACTTGTCCATACCATTGTCAATCTGCCAACAATAATTCATAGTCCAGTAAAGTAATGCGACAATATTAAGGCAGCCACATTATATCATAGTCAAGCTGTCCAGTCCGACAGAACACAGTCAAAAACGGAAACTATTAGCCAGAAGTCACCCTGAACACTTCAAAGAAGTCTACACTCAGTCCATGATGTCCAAGACCATATGCTTCCCGTCAGAATCATTATGGCACGCACATAAGTCATACCATTGTCCGAATCACAGTAAAGCCAGTCCAAGATGCCCAAATTACAACCGTCCGAAGAACACAGTCAAAAGAAACTATTACCAGAGTCACCCTGAACACTTCAAAAGTCTCTCAGTCCAGTGTCCAACCAACCGTCAAATCATCGCACATGAAGTCAAGTTATCCGAAATCCGTCAAGATGTCCAAGTCCGTAACCACAAGAGAACACCAGACACAAATTCTCAATTTTTTGAATGTTTTACACTTTTGTAATCTGTCAACAATATTTTCATATGTTGCTTCATTTAGAGTAATGCGAAAATATATAAGGGCAGCTGACGATTATATTAATAGTCGTTAGTTGCTTCCATTGTTTCGACGTGAATACAACAAAAAACAGGATACACATTTGCCCTGTGCCCCTGATACAACTTTAATACTACGCATAATACAGCAACACACAGTTTTGGTGACGAAGCTAGGATGGAAGATGGATGCCTTCCTCTCCGTTATGATATCATTCATGGAAACACTCACCAAAAGTCACGCCATACCATTGTCAACAATTCATACAGTAAAGCCAGCCCAAGATGCCCAAATTAACACATCAAGTCAACTCAGTCCGAAGAACACAGTCAAGAAGGAAACTATTACCAGAAGTCACCCTGAACACTTCAAAGAAGTCTACTCAGTCCATGATGTCCAAGCCAACACGTCAAATCTAGTCCGCACATGAAGTCAAGTTAGTCCGAATAATCACAGTCAAGATGTCCAAGTCCGTGCAAGTCCACAAGCAGAAACACCAGACACACAATTCTCAATTTGTTTGAATTGTTTTTACACTTTATTGTTAATCTGTCAACAATATTTTCATATGTTGCTTCATTTAGAGTAATGCGAAAATATATAAGGGCAGCTGACGAATATATTAATAGTCGTTAGTTGCTTCCATTGTTTCGACGTGAACACAACAAAAAACAGGATACACATTTGCCCTGTGCCCCTGATACAACTTCAATACTACGCATAATACAGCAACACACAGTTTTGGTGACGGAGCTAGGAAGGAAGATGGATGCCTTCCTCTCCGTTATGATATCATTCATGGAAACACTCACCAAAAGTCACGCCATACCATTGTCAACAATTCATACAGTAAAGCCAGTCCAAGATGCCCAAATTAACACATCAAGTCAACTCAGTCCGAAGAACACAGTCAAGAAGGAAACTATTACCAGAAGTCACCCTGAACACTTCAAAGAAGTCTACTCAGTCCATGATGTCCAAGCCAACACGTCAAATCTAGTCCGCACATGAAGTCAAGTTAGTCCGAATAATCACAGTCAAGATGTCCAAGTCCGGGCAAGTCCACAAGCAGAAACACCAGACACACAATTCTCAATTTGTTTGAATTGTTTTTACACTCGATTGTTAATCTGTCAACAATATTTTCATATGTTGCTTCATTTAAAGTAATGCGAAAATATATAAGGGCAGCTGACGATTATATTAATAGTCGTTAGTTGCTTCCATTGTTTCGGCGTGAACACAACAAAAAAACAGGATACACATTTGCCCTGTGCCCCTGATACAACTTCAATACTACGCATAATACAGCAACACACAGTTTTGGTGGCGGAGCTAGGAAGGAAGATGGATGCCTTCCTCTCCGTTATGATATCATTCATGGAAACACTCACCAAAAGTCACGCCATACCAATGTCAACAATTCATACAGTAGAGCCAGTCCAAGATGCCCAAATTAACACATCAAGTCAACTCAGTCCGAAGAACACAGTCGAGAAGAAAACTATTACCAGAAGTCACCCTGAACACCCCAAACAAGTCTACTCAGTCCATGATGTCCAAGCCAACACGTCAAATCTAGTCCGCACATGAAGTCAAGTTAGTCCGAATAATCACAGTCAAGATGTCCAAGTCCGTGCAAGTCCACAAGCAGAAACACCAGACGCACAATTCTCAATTTGTTTGAATTGTTTTTACACTTTATTGTTAATCTGTCAACAATATATTCATATGTTGCTTCATTTAAAGTAATGCGAAAATATATAAGGGCAGCTGAGGATTATATTAATAGTTGTTAGTTGTTTCCATTGTTTCGACGTGAACACAACAAAAAAACAGGATACACATTTGCCCTGTGCCCCTGATACAACTTCAATACTACGCATAATACAGCAACACACAGTTTTGGTGACGGAGCTAGGAAGGAAGATGGATGCCTTCCTCTCTGTTATGATATCATTCATGGAAACACTCACCAAAAGTCACGCCATACCATTGTCAACAATTCATACAGTACAGTACAGCCAGTCCAAGATACCCAAATTAACTTCTGAAGTCAACTCAGTTCGAAGAACACAGTCAAGAAGGAAACTATTACCAAAAGTCACCCTGAACACCTCAAACAAGTCTACTCAGTCCACGATGTCCAAGCCAACACGTCAAATCTAGTCCGCACATGAAGTCAAGTCAGTCCGAATAATGACAGTCAAGATGTCCAAGTCCGTGCAAGTCCACAAGCAGAAACACCAGACACACAATTCTCAATTTGTTTGAATTGTTTTTACACTTGATTGTTAATCTGTCAACAATATTTTCATATGTTGCTTCATTTAAAGTAATGCGAAAATATATAAGGGAGCTGACGATTATATTAATAGTCGTCAGTTGTTTCCAATGTTCCGACGTGAACACAACAAAAAACAGGATACACATTTGCCCTGTGTCCTGATACAACTTTAATACTACGCATAATACAGCAACACACAGTTTTGGTGACGGAGCTAGGATGGAAGATGGATGCTTTTCTCTCCGTTATGATATCATTCATGGAAACACTCACCGAAAGTCACGCCATACCATTGTCAACAATTCATACAGTACAGCCAGTCCAAGATGCCCAAATTAACTTCTGAAGTCAACTCAGTCCGAAGAACACAGTCAAGAAGAAAACTATTACCAGAAGTCACCCTGAACACCTCAAACAAGTCTACTCAGTCCATAATGTCCAAGCCAACACGTCAAATCTAGTCCGCACATGAAGTCAAGTTAGTCCGAATAATCACAGTCAAGATGTCCAAGTCCGTGCAAGTCCACAAGCAGAAACACCAGACACCCAATTCTCAATTTGTTTGAATTGTTTTTACACTTTATTGTTAATCTGTCAACAATATTTTCATATGTTGCTTCATTTAAAGTAATGCGAAATATATAAGGGCAGCTGAGATTATATTAATAGTCGTTAGTTGTTCCATTGTTTCGACGTGAATACAACAAAAACAGGATACACATTTGCCCTGTGCCCCGATATAACTTCAATACACATAATATAGCAACACACGTTTTGGTGACGGAGCTAGGAAGGAAGATGGATGTTCCTCTCCGTTATGATATCATTCAGAACACCACCAAAGTCACGCCATACCATTGTCAACATCATACAGTACAGCCATCCAAGATCCCAAATTAACACTGAAGTCAACTCACAGTCGAAGAACATCAGTCACCTGCATAACATACAAGTCACCGTCAAATCTAGTCCGCACATGAAGTCAAGTCAGTCCGAATAATCAAGTCAAGATGTCCAAGTCCGTGCAAGCCACAAGAGAAACTAGACCACAATTCTCAATTTGTTGAATGTTTTACACTTGATTGTTAATATTCAACAATATTTTCATATGTTGCTTCATTTAAAGTAATGCGAAAATATATAAGGCAGCTGACGATATATTAATAGCGTCAGTTGTTTCCAATGTTCCGACGAACACAACAAAAACAGGAACACATTTCCCTGTGCCCTGATACAACTTAATACTAGCAAATACAGCACACACAGTTTTGTGACGGAGCTAAGGAAGATGGATGCCTTCCTCTCCGTTATGATATCATTCATGGAAACACTCACCAAAGTCACGCCATACCATTGTCAACAATTCATACAGTACAGCCAGTCCAAGATGCCCAAATTAACACATGAAGTCAACTCAGTCCGAAGAACACAGTCAAGAAGGAAACTATTACCAGAAGTCACCCTGAACACCTCAAACAGTCTACGTCCATTGTCAACAACGTAATCTAGTCGCACATGAAGTCAGTCGAATAATCACAGTCAGATGTCAAGTCGTCAACGACACTCTCATGATTGTTACACTATGTTAATCGTCAATTCATGTTGCTTCATTAAGTAATGCGAAATATATAGCAGCGAGATTAGTTAATAGTCGTCAGTTGTTCCAATGTTCCACGAACACAACAAAAAACAGGATACACATTTGCCCTGTGCCCTGATACAACTTCAATACTACGCATAATCAGCAACACACAGTTTTGGTGACGGAGCTAGAAGGAAGATGATGCCTTCTCTCCGTTATGATATAATTCATGGAAACACTCACCAAAAGTCACGCCATACCATTGTCAACAATTCATACAGTAAGCCAGTCCAAGATGCCCAAATTAACTCAGTCAATCAGTCCGAAGAACACAGTCAAGAAGAAACTATTACCAGAAGTCACCCTGAACACTTCAAACAAGTCTACTAGTCCATGATGTCCAAGCCAACACGTCAAATCTAGTCCGCACATGAAGTCAAGTTAGTCCGAATAATCACAGTCAAGATGTCCAAGTCCGCAAGTCCACAAGCAGAACACAGACACAATTCTCAATTTGTTTGAATGTTTTTACACTTTATTGTTAATCTGTCAACAATATTTTCATATGTTGTTTTAAAGTAATGCGAAAATAAAGAGCTGACGAATTATAGTCGTATTGTTTCCATGTTCGACGTGAACACACAAAAACAGGATACATTTGCCCTGTGCCCTGATAACTTCAATACTACGCATAATACAGCAACACAGTTTTGGTGACGGAGCTAGGAAGGAAGATGGATGCCTTCCTCTCCGTTATGATATCATTCAGGAAACACTCACCAAAAGTCACGCCATACCATTGTCAACAATTCATACAGTACAGCCAGTCCAAGATGCCCAAATTAACACATGAAGTCAACTCAGTCCGAAGAACACAGTCAAGAAGAAAACTATTACCAGAAGTCACCCTGAACACCTCAAACAAGTCTACTCAGTCCATGATGTCCAAGCCAACACGTAAATCTAGTCCGCACATGAAGTCAAGTTAGTCCGAATAATCACAGTCAAGATGTCCAAGTCCGTGCAAGTCCACAAGCAGAAACACCAGACACACAATTCTCAATTTGTTTGAATTGTTTTTACACTTGATTGTTAATCTGTCAACAAATTTTCATATGTTGCTTCATTTAAAGTAATGCGAAAAATATAAGGCAGTGTCATTATATTAATAGTCGTAGTTGTTTCATGTTCGACAAATAAATAAAAGGGCAGCTGCTGATTACATCAATACTCGCAATTGCTCCAATTTGGTGACGGAGCTAGAAGGAAGATGGATGCCTTCATCTCCGTTATATATCATTATGGAAACATCACCAAAAGTCACGCCTCCATTGTCAACATTCAATACAGTACAGCCAGTCCAAGATGCCCAGATTAACACATCAAGTCAACTCAGTCCGAAGAACACAGTCGAGAAGGAAACATTACAGAAGTCACCTGAACACCTCACAGTTACTCAGTCCATGATGTCCAAGCCAACACGTAATCTACCACATGAAGTCAAGTCAGTCCGAATAATCACAGTCAAGATGTCCAAGTCCGGCAAGTCCACAAGCAGAAACACCAGATACAATCTCAAGTTGAATGTTTTACACTTTATTGTTAATCTGTCAACAATATATTCATATGTTGCTTCATTAAAGTAATGCGAAAATATATAAGGCTGATGATTATATAATACGCAGGTTTCCAATGTTCCAACCTGAACACAACAAAAACAGGATACAATTTGCCCTGTGCCCTGATACAACTTCATACACGCATAAGCAGCAACACACTATGATGAGTCCTCCATGGAAACACTCACCAAAAGTCACGCCTACATGTACTCCAGTGCCACAGTCCAAATAACACATAAGTCCCGAAGAACACAGTCAAGAAGAAAATTACCAGAGTCACCGAACACTCAAAAAGTCTACTCAGTCCAAGTCCAAGAACAGAATCAGTCCGCACGAAGTCAGGTCGAATAATCCAGTCAAGTGTCCAATCCGTGCAAGCCACAAGCAACCAGACACCAATTCTCAATTTGTTTGAATTGTTTTTACACTTTATTGTTAATCTGTCAACAATATTTTCATATGTTGCTTCATTTAAAGTAATGCGAAAATATATAAGGGCAGCTGACGATTATATTAATAGTCGTTAGTTGTTTCCATTGTTTCGACGTGAACGCAACAAAAAACAGGATACGCATTTGCCCTGTGCCCCTGATACAACTTCAATACTTCGCATAATACAGCAACACACAGTTTTGGTGACGGAGCTAGAAGGAAGATGGATGCCTTCCTCTCCGTTATGATGTCATTCATGGAAACACTCACCAAAAGTCACGGCATACCATTGTCAACAATTCATACAGTAAAGCCAGCCCAAGATGCCCAAATTAACACATCAAGTCAACTCAGTCCGAAGAACACAGTCAAGAAGGAAACTATTACCAGAAGTCACCCTGAACACTTCAAACAAGTCTACTCAGTCCATGATGTCCAAGCCAACACGTCAAATCTAGTCCGCACATGAAGTCAAGTTAGTCCGAATAATCACAGTCAAGATGTCCAAGTCCGTGCAAGTCCACAAGCAGAAACACCAGACACACAATTCTCAATTTGTTTGAATTGTTTTTACACTTTATTGTTAATCTGTCAACAATATTTTCATATGTTGCTTCATTTAAAGTAATGCGAAAATATATAAGGGCAGCTGACGATTATATTAATAGTCGTTAGTTGTTTCCATTGTTTCGACGTGAACACAACAAAAAAACAGGATACACATTTGCCCTGTGCCCCTGATACAACTTCAATACTACGCATAATACAGCAACACACAGTTTTGGTGACGGAGCTAGGAAGGAAGATGGATGCCTTCCTCTCCGTTATGATATCATTCATGGAAACACTCACCAAAAGTCACGCCATACCATTGTCAACAATTCATACAGTACAGCCAGTCCAAGATGCCCAAATTAACACATCAAGTCAACTCAGTCCGAAGAACACAGTCGAGAAGAAAACTATTACCAGAAGTCACCCTGAACACCCCAAACAAGTCTACTCAGTCCATGATGTCCAAGCCAACACGTCAAATCTAGTCCGCACATGAAGTCAAGTTAGTCCGAATAATCACAGTCAAGATGTCCAAGTCCGTGCAAGTCCACAAGCAGAAACACCAGACACACAATTCTCAATTTGTTTGAATTGTTTTTACACTTTATTGTTAATCTGTCAACAATATTTTCATATGTTGCTTCATTTAAAGTAATGCGAAAATATATAAGGGCAGCTGACGATTATATTAATAGTCGTTAGTTGTTTCCATTGTTTCGACGTGAACACAACAAAAAAACAGGATACACATTTGCCCTGTGCCCCTGATACAACTTCAATACTACGCATAATGCAGCAACACACAGTTTTGGTGACGGAGCTAGGAAGGAAGATGGATGCCTTCCTCTCCGTTATGATATAATTCATGGAAACACTCACCAAAAGTCACGCCATACCATTGTCAACAATTCAGGCAGTAAAGCCAGCCCAAGATGCCCAAATTAACACATCAAGTCAACTCAGTCCGAAGAACACAGTCAAGAAGGAAACTATTACCAGAAGTCACCCTGAACACTTCAAAGAAGTCTACTCAGTCCATGATGTCCAAGCCAACACGTCAAATCTAGTCCGCACATGAAGTCAAGTTAGTCCGAATAATCACAGTCAAGATGTCCAAGTCCGTGCAAGTCCACAAGCAGAAACACCAGACACCCAATTCTCAATTTGTTTGAATTGTTTTTACACTTTATTGTTAATCTGTCAACAATATTTTCATATGTTGCTTCATTTAAAGTAATGCGAAAATATATAAGGGCAGCTGACGATTATATTAATAGTCGTTAGTTGTTTCCATTGTTTCGACGTGAACACAACAAAAAAACAGGATACACATTTGCCCTGTGCCCCTGATACAACTTCAATACTTCGCATAATACAGCAACACACAGTTTTGGTGACGGAGCTAGGAAGGAAGATGGATGCCTTCCTCTCCGTTATGATATCATTCATGGAAACACTCACCAAAAGTCACGGCATACCATTGTCAACAATTCATACAGTACAGCCAGTCCAAGATGCCCAAATTAACACATCAAGTCAACTCAGTCCGAAGAACACAGTCAAGAAGGAAACTATTACCAGAAGTCACCCTGAACACCTCAAACAAGTCTACTCAGTCCATGATGTCCAAGCCAACACGTCAAATCTAGTCCGCACATGAAGTCAAGTTAGTCCGAATAATCACAGTCAAGATGTCCAAGTCCGTGCAAGTCCACAAGCAGAAACACCAGACACACAATTCTCAATTTGTTTGAATTGTTTTTACACTTTATTGTTAATCTGTCAACAATATTTTCATATGTTGCTTCATTTAAAGTAATGCGAAAATATATAAGGGCAGCTGACGATTATATTAATAGTCGTCAGTTGTTTCCATTGTTCCGACGTGAACACAACAAAAAAACAGGATACACATTTGCCCTGTGCCCCTGATACAACTTCAATACTACGCATAATACAGCAACACACAGTTTTGGTGACGGAGCTAGGAAGGAAGATGGATGCCTTCCTCTCCGTTATGATATAATTCATGGAAACACTCACCAAAAGTCACGCCATACCATTGTCAACAATTCATACAGTACAGCCAGTCCCAAGATGCCCAAATTAACACATGAAGTCAACTCAGTCCGAAGAACACAGTCAAGAAGGAAACTATTACCAGAAGTCACCCTGAACACCTCAAACAAGTCTACTCAGTCCATGATGTCCAAGCCAACACGTCAAATCTAGTCCGCACATGAAGTCAAGTTAGTCCGAATAATCACAGTCAAGATGTCCAAGTCCGTGCAAGTCCACAAGCAGAAACACCAGACACACAATTCTCAATTTGTTTGAATTGTTTTTACACTTTATTGTTAATCTGTCAACAATATTTTCATATGTTGCTTCATTTAAAGTAATGCGAAAATATATAAGGGCAGCTGACGATTATATTAATAGTCGTTAGTTGTTTCCAATGTTTCGACGTGAACACAACAAAAAAACAGGATACACATTTGCCCTGTGCCCCTGATACAACTTCAATACTACGCATAATACAGCAACACACAGTTTTGGTGACGGAGCTAGGAAGGAAGATGGATGCCTTCCTCTCCGTTATGATATCATTCATGGAAACACTCACCAAAAGTCACGCCATACCATTGTCAACAATTCATACAGTACAGCCAGTCCAAGATGCCCAAATTAACACATGAAGTCAACTCAGTCCGAAGAACACAGTCAAGAAGGAAACTATTACCAGAAGTCACCCTGAACACCTCAAACAAGTCTACTCAGTCCATGATGTCCAAGCCAACACGTCAAATCTAGTCCGCACATGAAGTCAAGTCAGTCCGAATAATCACAGTCAAGATGTCCAAGTCCGTGCAAGTCCACAAGCAGAAACACCAGACACACAATTCTCAATTTGTTTGAATTGTTTTTACACTTTATTGTTAATCTGTCAACAATATTTTCATATGTTGCTTCATTTAAAGTAATGCGAAAATATATAAGGGCAGCTGACGATTATATTAATAGTCGTCAGTTGTTTCCAATGTTCCGACGTGAACACAACAAAAACAGGATACACATTTGCCCTGTGCCCCTGATACAACTTCAATACTACGCATAATACAGCAACACACAGTTTTGGTGACGGAGCTAGGAAGGAAGATGGATGCCTTCCTCTCCGTTATGATATCATTCATGGAAACACTCACCAAAAGTCACGCCATACCATTGTCAACAATTCATACAGTACAGCCAGTCCAAGATGCCCAAATTAACACATCAAGTCAACTCAGTCCGAAGAACACAGTCAAGAAGAAAACTATTACCAGAAGTCACCCTGAACACCTCAAACAAGTCTACTCAGTCCATGATGTCCAAGCCAACACGTCAAATCTAGTCCGCACATGAAGTCAAGTTAGTCCGAATAATCACAGTCAAGATGTCCAAGTCCGTGCAAGTCCACAAGCAGAAACACCAGACACACAATTCTCAATTTGTTTGAATTGTTTTTACACTTTATTGTTAATCTGTCAACAATATTTTCATATGTTGCTTCATTTAAAGTAATGCGAAAATATATAAGGGCAGCTGACGATTATATTAATAGTCGTCAGTTGTTTCCAATGTTCCGACGTGAACACAACAAAAAAACAGGATACACATTTGCCCTGTGCCCCTGATACAACTTCAATACTACGCATAATACAGCAACACACAGTTTTGGTGACGGAGCTAGGAAGGAAGATGGATGCCTTCCTCTCCGTTATGATATCATTCATGGAAACACTCACCAAAAGTCACGCCATACCATTGTCAACAATTCATACAGTACAGCCAGTCCAAGATACCCAAATTAACACATGAAGTCAACTCAGTTCGAAGAACACAGTCAAGAAGGAAACTATTACCAAAAGTCACCCTGAACACCTCAAACAAGTCTACTCAGTCCACGATGTCCAAGCCAACACGTCAAATCTAGTCCGCACATGAAGTCAAGTCAGTCCGAATAATCACAGTCAAGATGTCCAAGTCCGTGCAAGTCCACAAGCAGAAACACCAGACACACAATTCTCAATTTGTTTGAATTGTTTTTACACTTGATTGTTAATCTGTCAACAATATTTTCATATGTTGCTTCATTTAAAGTAATGCGAAAATATATAAGGGCAGCTGACGATTATATTAATAGTCGTCAGTTGTTTCCAATGTTCCGACGTGAACACAACAAAAACAGGATACACATTTGCCCTGTGCCCTGATACAACTTCAATACTACGCATAATACAGCAACACACAGTTTTGGTGACGGAGCTAGGAAGGAAGATGGATGCCTTCCTCTCCGTTATGATATCATTCATGGAAACACTCACCAAAAGTCACGCCATACCATTGTCAACAATTCATACAGTACAGCCAGTCCAAGATGCCCAAATTAACACATGAAGTCAACTCAGTCCGAAGAACACAGTCAAGAAGAAAACTATTACCAGAAGTCACCCTGAACACCTCAAACAAGTCTACTCAGTCCATGATGTCCAAGCCAACACGTCAAATCTAGTCCGCACATGAAGTCAAGTTAGTCCGAATAATCACAGTCAAGATGTCCAAGTCCGTGCAAGTCCACAAGCAGAAACACCAGACACACAATTCT
Organism: Drosophila paucipuncta; assembly: GCA_035043875.1. NCBI lineage: Eukaryota > Metazoa > Arthropoda > Insecta > Diptera > Drosophilidae > Drosophila > Drosophila paucipuncta. The sequence goes on along the minus strand of JAWNMP010000022.1, from coordinate 17,554 downwards.
CAATTTGTTTGAATTGTTTTTACACTTTATTGTTAATCTGTCAACAATATTTTCATATGTTGCTTCATTTAAAGTAATGCGAAAATATATAAGGGCAGCTGACGATTATATTAATAGTCGTCAGTTGTTTCCAATGTTCCGACGTGAACACAACAAAAAAACAGGATACACATTTGCCCTGTGCCCCTGATACAACTTCAATACTACGCATAATACAGCAACACACAGTTTTGGTGACGGAGCTAGGAAGGAAGATGGATGCCTTCCTCTCCGTTATGATATCATTCATGGAAACACTCACCAAAAGTCACGCCATACCATTGTCAACAATTCATACAGTACAGCCAGTCCAAGATGCCCAAATTAACACATGAAGTCAACTCAGTCCGAAGAACACAGTCGAGAAGAAAACTATTACCAGAAGTCACCCTGAACACCTCAAACAAGTCTACTCAGTCCATGATGTCCAAGCCAACACGTCAAATCTAGTCCGCACATGAAGTCAAGTTAGTCCGAATAATCACAGTCAAGATGTCCAAGTCCGTGCAAGTCCACAAGCAGAAACACCAGACACACAATTCTCAATTTGTTTGAATTGTTTTTACACTTTATTGTTAATCTGTCAACAATATTTTCATATGTTGCTTCATTTAAAGTAATGCGAAAATATATAAGGGCAGCTGACGATTATATTAATAGTCGTCAGTTGTTTCCAATGTTCCAACGTGAACACAACAAAAAACAGGATACACATTTGCCCTGTGCCCCTGATACAACTTCAATACTACGCATAATACAGCAACACACAGTTTTGGTGACGGAGCTAGGAAGGAAGATGGATGCCTTCCTCTCCGTTATGATATCATTCATGGAAACACTCACCAAAAGTCACGCCATACCATTGTCAACAATTCATACAGTAAAGCCAGCCCAAGATGCCCAAATTAACACATGAAGTCAACTCAGTCCGAAGAACACAGTCAAGAAGGAAACTATTACCAGAAGTCACCCTGAACACCTCAAACAAGTCTACTCAGTCCATGATGTCCAAGCCAACACGTCAAATCTAGTCCGCACATGAAGTCAAGTTAGTCCGAATAATCACAGTCAAGATGTCCAAGTCCGTGCAAGTCCACAAGCAGAAACACCAGACACACAATTCTCAATTTGTTTGAATTGTTTTTACACTTTATTGTTAATCTGTCAACAATATTTTCATATGTTGCTTCATTTAAAGTAATGCGAAAATATATAAGGGCAGCTGACGATTATATTAATAGTCGTTAGTTGTTTCCATTGTTTCGACGTGAACACAACAAAAAAACAGGATACACATTTGCCCTGTGCCCCTGATACAACTTCAATACTACGCATAATACAGCAACACACAGTTTTGGTGACGGAGCTAGGAAGGAAGATGGATGCCTTCCTCTCCGTTATGATATCATTTATGGAAACACTCACCAAAAGTCACGCCATACCATTGTCAACAATTCATACAGTACAGCCAGTCCAAGATGCCCAAATTAACACATCAAGTCAACTCAGTCCGAAGAACACAGTCAAGAAGGAAACTATTACCAGAAGTCACCCTGAACACCTCAAACAAGTCTACTCAGTCCATGATGTCCAAGCCAACACGTCAAATCTAGTCCGCACATGAAGTCAAGTTAGTCCGAATAATCACAGTCAAGATGTCCAAGTCCGTGCAAGTCCACAAGCAGAAACACCAGACACACAATTCTCAATTTGTTTGAATTGTTTTTACACTTTATTGTTAATCTGTCAACAATATTTTCATATGTTGCTTCATTTAAAGTAATGCGAAAATATATAAGGGCAGCTGACGATTATATTAATAGTCGTTAGTTGTTTCCATTGTTTCGACGTGAACACAACAAAAAAACAGGATACACATTTGCCCTGTGCCCCTGATACAACTTCAATACTACGCATAATACAGCAACACACAGTTTTGGTGACGGAGCTAGGAAGGAAGATGGATGCCTTCCTCTCCGTTATGATATCATTCATGGAAACACTCACCAAAAGTCACGCCATACCATTGTCAACAATTCATACAGTACAGCCAGTCCAAGATGCCCAAATTAACACATCAAGTCAACTCAGTCCGAAGAACACAGTCGAGAAGAAAACTATTACCAGAAGTCACCCTGAACACCCCAAACAAGTCTACTCAGTCCATGATGTCCAAGCCAACACGTCAAATCTAGTCCGCACATGAAGTCAAGTTAGTCCGAATAATCACAGTCAAGATGTCCAAGTCCGTGCAAGTCCACAAGCAGAAACACCAGACACACAATTCTCAATTTGTTTGAATTGTTTTTACACTTGATTGTTAATCTGTCAACAATATTTTCATATGTTGCTTCATTTAAAGTAATGCGAAAATATATAAGGGCAGCTGACGATTATATTAATAGTCGTCAGTTGTTTCCAATGTTTCGACGTGAACACAACAAAAAACAGGATACACATTTGCCCTGTGCCCCTGATACAACTTCAATACTACGCATAATACAGCAACACACAGTTTTGGTGACGGAGCTAGGAAGGAAGATGGATGCCTTCCTCTCCGTTATGATATCATTCATGGAAACACTCACCAAAAGTCACGCCATACCATTGTCAACAATTCATACAGTACAGCCAGTCCAAGATGCCCAAATTAACACATCAAGTCAACTCAGTCCGAAGAACACAGTCAAGAAGGAAACTATTACCAGAAGTCACCCTGAACACCTCAAACAAGTCTACTCAGTCCATGATGTCCAAGCCAACACGTCAAATCTAGTCCGCACATGAAGTCAAGTTAGTCCGAATAATCACAGTCAAGATGTCCAAGTCCGTGCAAGTCCACAAGCAGAAACACCAGACACACAATTCTCAATTTGTTTGAATTGTTTTTACACTTTATTGTTAATCTGTCAACAATATTTTCATATGTTGCTTCATTTAAAGTAATGCGAAAATATATAAGGGCAGCTGACGATTATATTAATAGTCGTTAGTTGTTTCCATTGTTTCGACGTGAACACAACAAAAAAACAGGATACACATTTGCCCTGTGCCCCTGATACAACTTCAATACTACGCATAATACAGCAACACACAGTTTTGGTGACGGAGCTAGGAAGGAAGATGGATGCCTTCCTCTCCGTTATGATATCATTCATGGAAACACTCACCAAAAGTCACGCCATACCATTGTCAACAATTCATACAGTACAGCCAGTCCAAGATGCCCAAATTAACACATCAAGTCAACTCAGTCCGAAGAACACAGTCGAGAAGAAAACTATTACCAGAAGTCACCCTGAACACCCCAAACAAGTCTACTCAGTCCATGATGTCCAAGCCAACACGTCAAATCTAGTCCGCACATGAAGTCAAGTTAGTCCGAATAATCACAGTCAAGATGTCCAAGTCCGTGCAAGTCCACAAGCAGAAACACCAGACACACAATTCTCAATTTGTTTGAATTGTTTTTACACTTTATTGTTAATCTGTCAACAATATTTTCATATGTTGCTTCATTTAAAGTAATGCGAAAATATATAAGGGCAGCTGACGATTATATTAATAGTCGTCAGTTGTTTCCATTGTTTCGACGTGAACACAACAAAAAAACAGGATACACATTTGCCCTGTGCCCCTGATACAACTTCAATACTACGCATAATACAGCAACACACAGTTTTGGTGACGGAGCTAGGAAGGAAGATGGATGCCTTCCTCTCCGTTATGATATCATTCATGGAAACACTCACCAAAAGTCACGCCATACCATTGTCAACAATTCATACAGTACAGCCAGTCCAAGATGCCCAAATTAACACATCAAGTCAACTCAGTCCGAAGAACACAGTCAAGAAGAAAACTATTACCAGAAGTCACCCTGAACACCCCAAACAAGTCTACTCAGTCCATGATGTCCAAGCCAACACGTCAAATCTAGTCCGCACATGAAGTCAAGTTAGTCCGAATAATCACAGTCAAGATGTCCAAGTCCGTGCAAGTCCACAAGCAGAAACACCAGACACACAATTCTCAATTTGTTTGAATTGTTTTTACACTTTATTGTTAATCTGTCAACAATATTTTCATATGTTGCTTCATTTAGAGTAATGCGAAAATATATAAGGGCAGCTGACGATTATATTAATAGTCGTTAGTTGTTTCCATTGTTTCGACGTGAACACAACAAAAACAGGATACACATTTGCCCTGTGCCCCTGATACAACTTCAATACTACGCATAATACAGCAACACACAGTTTTGGTGACGGAGCTAGGAAGGAAGATGGATGCCTTCCTCTCCGTTATGATATCATTCATGGAAACACTCACCAAAAGTCACGCCATACCATTGTCAACAATTCATACAGTACAGCCAGTCCAAGATGCCCAAATTAACACATCAAGTCAACTCAGTCCGAAGAACACAGTCGAGAAGGAAACTATTACCAGAAGTCACCCTGAACACCCCAAACAAGTCTACTCAGTCCATGATGTCCAAGCCAGCACGTCAAATCTAGTCCGCACATGAAGTCAAGTTAGTCCGAATAATCACAGTCAAGATGTCCAAGTCCGTGCAAGTCCACAAGCAGAAACACCAGACACACAATTCTCAATTTGTTTGAATTGTTTTTACACTTGATTGTTAATCTGTCAACAATATATTCATATGTTGCTTCATTTAAAGTAATGCGAAAATATATAAGGGCAGCTGACGATTATATTAATAGTCGTTAGTTGTTTCCATTGTTTCGACGTGAACACAACAAAAAAACAGGATACACATTTGCCCTGTGCCCTGATACAACTTCAATACTACGCATAATGCAGCAACACACAGTTTTGGTGACGGAGCTAGGAAGGAAGATGGATGCCTTCCTCTCCGTTATGATATAATTCATGGAAACACTCACCAAAAGTCACGCCATACCATTGTCAACAATTCATACAGTACAGCCAGTCCAAGATGCCCAAATTAACACATCAAGTCAACTCAGTCCGAAGAACACAGTCAAGAAGGAAACTATTACCAGAAGTCACCCTGAACACTTCAAACAAGTCTACTCAGTCCATGATGTCCAAGCCAACACGTCAAATCTAGTCCGCACATGAAGTCAAGTCAGTCCGAATAATCACAGTCAAGATGTCCAAGTCCGTGCAAGTCCACAAGCAGAAACACCAGACACACAATTCTCAATTTGTTTGAATTGTTTTTACACTTTATTGTTAATCTGTCAACAATATTTTCATATGTTGCTTCATTTAAAGTAATGCGAAAATATATAAGGGCAGCTGACGATTATATTAATAGTCGTTAGTTGTTTCCATTGTTTCGACGTGAACACAACAAAAAACAGGATACACATTTGCCCTGTGCCCCTGATACAACTTCAATACTACGCATAATACAGCAACACACAGTTTTGGTGACGGAGCTAGGAAGGAAGATGGATGCCTTCCTCTCCGTTATGATATCATTTATGGAAACACTCACCAAAAGTCACGCCATACCATTGTCAACAATTCATACAGTACAGCCAGTCCAAGATGCCCAAATTAACACATGAAGTCAACTCAGTCCGAAGAACACAGTCGAGAAGAAAACTATTACCAGAAGTCACCCTGAACACCCCAAACAAGTCTACTCAGTCCATGATGTCCAAGCCAACACGTCAAATCTAGTCCGCACATGAAGTCAAGTTAGTCCGAATAATCACAGTCAAGATGTCCAAGTCCGTGCAAGTCCACAAGCAGAAACACCAGACACACAATTCTCAATTTGTTTGAATTGTTTTTACACTTTATTGTTAATCTGTCAACAATATTTTCATATGTTGCTTCATTTAAAGTAATGCGAAAATATATAAGGGCAGCTGACGATTATATTAATAGTCGTTAGTTGTTTCCATTGTTTCGACGTGAACACAACAAAAAAACAGGATACACATTTGCCCTGTGCCCCTGATACAACTTCAATACTACGCATAATACAGCAACACACAGTTTTGGTGACGGAGCTAGGAAGGAAGATGGATGCCTTCCTCTCCGTTATGATATCATTCATGGAAACACTCACCAAAAGTCACGCCATACCATTGTCAACAATTCATACAGTACAGCCAGCCCAAGATGCCCAAATTAACACATCAAGTCAACTCAGTCCGAAGAACACAGTCAAGAAGAAAACTATTACCAGAAGTCACCCTGAACACCTCAAACAAGTCTACTCAGTCCATGATGTCCAAGCCAACACGTCAAATCTAGTCCGCACATGAAGTCAAGTTAGTCCGAATAATCACAGTCAAGATGTCCAAGTCCGTGCAAGTCCACAAGCAGAAACACCAGACACACAATTCTCAATTTGTTTGAATTGTTTTTACACTTTATTGTTAATCTGTCAACAATATTTTCATATGTTGCTTCATTTAAAGTAATGCGAAAATATATAAGGGCAGCTGACGATTATATTAATAGTCGTTAGTTGTTTCCATTGTTTCGACGTGAACACAACAAAAAACAGGATACACATTTGCCCTGTGCCCCTGATACAACTTCAATACTACGCATAATACAGCAACACACAGTTTTGGTGACGGAGCTAGGAAGGAAGATGGATGCCTTCCTCTCCGTTATGATATCATTCATGGAAACACTCACCAAAAGTCACGCCATACCATTGTCAACAATTCATACAGTACAGCCAGTCCAAGATGCCCAAATTAACACATCAAGTCAACTCAGTCCGAAGAACACAGTCAAGAAGAAAACTATTACCAGAAGTCACCCTGAACACCTCAAACAAGTCTACTCAGTCCATGATGTCCAAGCCAACACGTCAAATCTAGTCCGCACATGAAGTCAAGTTAGTCCGAATAATCACAGTCAAGATGTCCAAGTCCGTGCAAGTCCACAAGCAGAAACACCAGACACAATTCTCAATTTGTTTGAATTGTTTTTACACTTGATTGTTAATCTGTCAACAATATATTCATATGTTGCTTCATTTAAAGTAATGCGAAAATATATAAGGGCAGCTGACGATTATATTAATAGTCGTTAGTTGTTTCCATTGTTTCGACGTGAACACAACAAAAAAACAGGATACACATTTGCCCTGTGCCCCTGATACAACTTCAATACTACGCATAATGCAGCAACACACAGTTTTGGTGACGGAGCTAGGAAGGAAGATGGATGCCTTCCTCTCCGTTATGATATAATTCATGGAAACACTCACCAAAAGTCACGCCATACCATTGTCAACAATTCATACAGTAAAGCCAGTCCAAGATGCCCAAATTAACACATCAAGTCAACTCAGTCCGAAGAACACAGTCAAGAAGGAAACTATTACCAGAAGTCACCCTGAACACTTCAAACAAGTCTACTCAGTCCATGATGTCCAAGCCAACACGTCAAATCTAGTCCGCACATGAAGTCAAGTCAGTCCGAATAATCACAGTCAAGATGTCCAAGTCCGGGCAAGTCCACAAGCAGAAACACCAGACACACAATTCTCAATTTGTTTGAATTGTTTTTACACTTTATTGTTAATCTGTCAACAATATTTTCATATGTTGCTTCATTTAAAGTAATGCGAAAATATATAAGGGCAGCTGACGATTATATTAATAGTCGTTAGTTGTTTCCATTGTTTCGACGTGAACACAACAAAAAAACAGGATACACATTTGCCCTGTGCCCCTGATACAACTTCAATACTACGCATAATACAGCAACACACAGTTTTGGTGACGGAGTTAGGAAGGAAGATGGATGCCTTCCTCTCCGTTATGATATCATTTATGGAAACACTCACCAAAAGTCACGCCATACCATTGTCAACAATTCATACAGTACAGCCAGTCCAAGATGCCCAAATTAACACATCAAGTCAACTCAGTCCGAAGAACACAGTCGAGAAGAAAACTATTACCAGAAGTCACCCTGAACACCCCAAACAAGTCTACTCAGTCCATGATGTCCAAGCCAACACGTCAAATCTAGTCCGCACATGAAGTCAAGTTAGTCCGAATAATCACAGTCAAGATGTCCAAGTCCGTGCAAGTCCACAAGCAGAAACACCAGACGCACAATTCTCAATTTGTTTGAATTGTTTTTACACTTTATTGTTAATCTGTCAACAATATTTTCATATGTTGCTTCATTTAAAGTAATGCGAAAATATATAAGGGCAGCTGACGATTATATTAATAGTCGTTAGTTGTTTCCATTGTTTCGACGTGAACACAACAAAAAAACAGGATACACATTTGCCCTGTGCCCCTGATACAACTTCAATACTACGCATAATACAGCAACACACAGTTTTGGTGACGGAGCTAGGAAGGAAGATGGATGCCTTCCTCTCCGTTATGATATCATTCATGGAAACACTCACCAAAAGTCACGCCATACCATTGTCAACAATTCATACAGTACAGCCAGTCCAAGATGCCCAAATTAACATCTGAAGTCAACTCAGTCCGAAGAACACAGTCGAGAAGAAACTATTACCAGAAGTCACCCTGAACACCCCAAACAAGTCTACTCAGTCCATGATGTCCAAGCCAACACGTCAAATCTAGTCCGCACATGAAGTCAAGTTAGTCCGAATAATCACAGTCAAGATGTCCAAGTCCGTGCAAGTCCACAAGCAGAAACACCAGACACACAATTCTCAATTTGTTTGAATTGTTTTTACACTTTATTGTTAATCTGTCAACAATATTTTCATATGTTGCTTCATTTAAAGTAATGCGAAAATATATAAGGGCAGCTGACGATTATATTAATAGTCGTCAGTTGTTTCCATTGTTCCGACGTGAACACAACAAAAAAACAGGATACACATTTGCCCTGTGCCCCTGATACAACTTCAATACTACGCATAATACAGCAACACACAGTTTTGGTGACGGAGCTAGGAAGGAAGATGGATGCCTTCCTCTCCGTTATGATATCATTCATGGAAACACTCACCAAAAGTCACGCCATACCATTGTCAACAATTCATACAGTACAGCCAGTCCAAGATGCCCAAATTAACTACTGAAGTCAACTCAGTCCGAAGAACACAGTCAAGAAGAAAACTATTACCAGAAGTCACCCTGAACACCTCAAACAAGTCTACTCAGTCCATGATGTCCAAGCCAACACGTCAAATCTAGTCCGCACATGAAGTCAAGTTAGTCCGAATAATCACAGTCAAGATGTCCAAGTCCGTGCAAGTCCACAAGCAGAAACACCAGACACACAATTCTCAATTTGTTTGAATTGTTTTTACACTTTATTGTTAATCTGTCAACAATATTTTCATATGTTGCTTCATTTAAAGTAATGCGAAAATATATAAGGGCAGCTGACGATTATATTAATAGTCGTCAGTTGTTTCCATTGTTTCGACGTGAACACAACAAAAAAACAGGATACACATTTGCCCTGTGCCCCTGATACAACTTCAATACTACGCATAATACAGCAACACACAGTTTTGGTGACGGAGCTAGGAAGGAAGATGGATGCCTTCCTCTCCGTTATGATATCATTCATGGAAACACTCACCAAAAGTCACGCCATACCATTGTCAACAATTCATACAGTACAGCCAGTCCAAGATGCCCAAATTAACATCTGAAGTCAACTCAGTCCGAAGAACACAGTCAAGAAGAAAACTATTACCAGAAGTCACCCTGAACACCTCAAACAAGTCTACTCAGTCCATGATGTCCAAGCCAACACGTCAAATCTAGTCCGCACATGAAGTCAAGTTAGTCCGAATAATCACAGTCAAGATGTCCAAGTCCGTGCAAGTCCACAAGCAGAAACACCAGACACACAATTCTCAATTTGTTTGAATTGTTTTTACACTTTATTGTTAATCTGTCAACAATATTTTCATATGTTGCTTCATTTAAAGTAATGCGAAAATATATAAGGGCAGCTGATGATTATATTAATAGTCGTCAGTTGTTTCCAATGTTCCAACGTGAACACAACAAAAAAACAGGATACACATTTGCCCTGTGCCCCTGATACAACTTCAATACTACGCATAATGCAGCAACACACAGTTTTGGTGACGGAGCTAGGAGGAAGATGGATGCCTTCCTCTCCGTTATGATATAATTCATGGAAACACTCACCAAAAGTCACGCCATACCATTGTCAACAATTCAGGCAGTAAAGCCAGCCCAAGATGCCCAAATTAACACATCAAGTCAACTCAGTCCGAAGAACACAGTCAAGAAGGAAACTATTACCAGAAGTCACCCTGAACACTTCAAACAAGTCTACTCAGTCCATGATGTCCAAGCCAACACGTCAAATCTAGTCCGCACATGAAGTCAAGTTAGTCTGAATAATCACAGTCAAGATGTCCAAGTCCGTGCAAGTCCACAAGCAGAAACACCAGACACACAATTCTCAATTTGTTTGAATTGTTTTTACACTTTATTGTTAATCTGTCAACAATATTTTCATATGTTGCTTCGTTTAAAGTAATGCGAAAATATATAAGGGCAGCTGACGATTATATTAATAGTCGTCAGTTGTTTCCATTGTTTCGACGTGAACACAACAAAAAACAGGATACACATTTGCCCCGTGCCCTGATACAACTTCAATACTACGCATAATACAGCAACACACAGTTTTGGTGACGGAGCTAGGAAGGAAGATGGATGCCTCCTCTCCGTTATGATATCATTTATGGAAACACTCACCAAAAGTCACGCCATACCATTGTCAACACATTCATACAGTACAGCCAGTCCAAGATGCCCAAATTAACACATGAAGTCAACTCAGTCCGAAGAACACAGTCAAGAAGAAAACTATTACCAGAAGTCACCCTGAACACCTCAAACAAGTCTACTCAGTCCATGATGTCCAAGCCAACGTCAAATCTAGTCCGCACATGAAGTCAAGTCAGTCCGAATAATCACAGTCAAGATGTCCAAGTCCGTGCAAGTCCTACAGAAACACCAGACACACAATTTCAATTTGTTTGAATTGTTTTTACACTTTATTGTTAATCTGTCAACAATATTTTCATATGTTGCTTCATTTAAAGTAATGCGAAAATATATAAGGGCAGCTGACGATTATATTAATAGTCGTAGTTGTTTCCATTGTTTCGACGTGAACACAACAAAAAAACAGGATACACATTTGCCCTGTGCCCCTGATACAACTTCAATACTACGCATAATACAGCAACAACAGTTTTGGTGACGGAGCTGGGAAGGAAGATGGATGCCTTCCTCTCCGTTATGATGTCATTCATGGGAAACACTCACCAAAAGTCACGCCATACCATTGTCAACAATTCATACAGTACAGCCAGTCCAAGATCCCAAATTAACACATAAGTCAACTCAGTCCGAAGAACACAGTCAAGAAGAAACAGATTACCAGAAGTCACCCTGAACACCTCAAACAAGTCTACTCAGTCCATGATGTCCAAGCCAACACGTCAAATCTAGTCCGCACATGAAGTCAAGTCAGTCCGAATAATCACAGTCAAGATGTCCAAGTCCGTGCAAGTCCACTACAGAAACACCAGACACACAATTCTCAATTTTTTGAATTGTTTTTACACTTTATTGTTAATCTGTCAACAATATTTTCATATGTTGCTTCATTTAAAGTAATGGAAAATATATAAGGGCAGCTGACGATTATATTAATAGTCGTTAGTTGTTTCCATTGTTCGACGTGAACACAACAAAAAAACAGGATACACATTTGCCCTGTGCCTGATACAACTTCAATACTACGCATAATACAGCAACACACAGTTTTGGTGACGGAGGTTGGAAGGAAGATGGATGCCTTCCTCTCCGTTATGATATCATTCATGGAAACACTCACCAAAAGTCACGCCATACCATTGTCAACACTTCATACAGTACAGCCAGTCCAAGATGCCCAAATTAACTTCATGAAGTCAACTCAGTCCGAAGAACACAGTCAAGAAGAAAACTATTACCAGAAGTCACCCTGAACACCCCAAACAAGTCTACTCAGTCCATGATGTCCAAGCCAACACGTCAAATCTAGTCCGCACATGAAGTCAAGTTAGTCCGAATAATCACAGTCAAGATGTCCAAGTCCGTGCAAGTCCACAAGCAGAAACACCAGACACCAATTCTCAATTTGTTTGAATTGTTTTTACACTTTATTGTTAATCTGTCAACAATATTTTCATATGTTGCTTCATTTAAAGTAATGCGAAAATATATAAGGGCAGCTGACGATTATATTAATAGTCGTCAGTTGTTTCCAATGTTCCGACGTGAACACAACAAAAAACAGGATACACATTTGCCCTGTGCCCCTGATACAACTTTAATACTACGCATAATACAGCAACACACAGTTTTGGTGACGGAGCTAGGAAGGAAGATGGATGCCTTCCTCTCCGTTATGATATCATTCATGGAAACACTCACCAAAAGTCACTGCCATACCATTGTCAACAATTCATACAGTACAGCCAGTCCAAGATGCCCAAATTAACATCATCAAGTCAACTCAGTCCGAAGAACACAGTCAAGAAGAAAACTATTACCAGAAGTCACCCTGAACACCTCAAACAAGTCTACTCAGTCCATGATGTCCAAGCCAACACGTTAAATCTAGTCCGCACATGAAGTCAAGTCAGTCCGAATAATCACAGTCAAGATGTCCAAGTCCGTGCAAGTCCACAAGCAGAAACACCAGACACACAATTCTCAATTTTTTGAATTGTTTTTACACTTTATTGTTAATCTGTCAACAATATATTCATATGTTGCTTCATTTAAAGTAATGCGAAAATATATAAGGGCAGCTGATGATTATATGAATAGTCGTCAGTTGCTTCCAATGTTCCGACGTGAACACAACAAAAAACAGGATACACATTTGCCCCGTGCCCCTGATACAACTTCAATACTACGCATAATGCAGCAACACGCAGTTTTGGTGACGGAGCTAGGAAGGAAGATGGATGCCTTCCTCTCCGTTATGATATAATTCATGGAAACACTCACCAAAAAGTCACGCCATACCATTGTCAACAATTCATACAGTAAAGCCAGCCCAAGATGCCCAAATTAACACATCAAGTCAACTCAGTCCGAAGAACACAGTCAAGAAGGAAACTATTACCAGAAGTCACCCTGAACACTTCAAACAAGTCTACTCAGTCCATGATGTCCAAGCCAACACGTCAAATCTAGTCCGCACATGAAGTCAAGTTAGTCCGAATAATCACAGTCAAGATGTCCAAGTCCGTGCAAGTCCACAAGCAGAAACATGCAGACACACAATTCTCAATTTGTTTGAATTGTTTTTACACTTTATTGTTAATCTGTCAACAATATTTTCATATGTTGCTTCATTTAAAGTAATGCGAAAATATATAAGGGCAGCTGACGATTATATTAATAGTCGTCAGTTGTTTCCATTGTTCCGACGTGAACACAACAAAAAAACAGGATACACATTTGCCCTGTGCCCTGATACAACTTCAATACTACGCATAATACAGCAACACACAGTTTTGGTGACGGAGCTAGGAAGGAAGATGGATGCCTTCCTCTCCGTTATGATATCATTCATGGAAACACTCACCAAAAGTCACGCCATACCATTGTCAACAATTCATACAGTACAGCCAGTCCAAGATGCCCAAATTAACATATGAAGTCAACTCAGTCCGAAGAACACAGTCGAGAAGAAAACTATTACCAGAAGTCACCCTGAACACCTCAAACAAGTCTACTCAGTCCATGATGTCCAAGCCAACACGTCAAATCTAGTCCGCACATGAAGTCAAGTTAGTCCGAATAATCACAGTCAAGATGTCCAAGTCCGTGCAAGTCCACAAGCAGAAACACCAGACACACAATTCTCAATTTGTTTGAATTGTTTTTACACTTTATTGTTAATCTGTCAACAATATTTTCATATGTTGCTTCATTTAAAGTAATGCGAAAATATATAAGGGAGCTGACGATTATATTAATAGTCGTTAGTTGTTTCCATTGTTCCGACGTGACACAACAAAAAAAGCGTACACATTTGCCCTGTGCCCCTGATACAACTTCAATACTACGCATAATGCAGCAACACACAGTTTTGGTGACGGAGCTAGGAAGGAAGATGGATGCCTTCCTCTCCGTTATGATATAATTCATGGAAACACTCACCAAAAGTCACGCCATACCATTGTCAACAATTCATACAGTAAAGCCAGCCCAAGATGCCCAAATTAACACATCAAGTCAACTCAGTCCGAAGAACACAGTCAAGAAGGAAACTATTACCAGAAGTCACCCTGAACACTTCAAACAAGTCTACTCAGTCCATGATGTCCAAGCCAACACGTCAAATCTAGTCCGCACATGAAGTCAAGTTAGTCCGAATAATCACAGTCAAGATGTCCAAGTCCGTGCAAGTCCACAAGCAGAAACACCAGACACACAATTCTCAATTTGTTTGAATTGTTTTTACACTTTATTGTTAATCTGTCAACAATATTTTCATATGTTGCTTCATTTAAAGTAATGCGAAAATATATAAGGGCAGCTGACGATTATATTAATAGTCGTTAGTTGTTTCCATTGTTTCGACGTGAACACAACAAAAAAACAGGATACACATTTGCCCTGTGCCCCTGATACAACTTCAATACTACGCATAATACAGCAACACACAGTTTTGGTGACGGAGCTAGGAAGGAAGATGGATGCCTTCCTCTCCGTTATGATATCATTCATGGAAACACTCACCAAAAGTCACGCCATACCATTGTCAACAATTCATACAGTACAGCCAGTCCAAGATGCCCAAATTAACACATCAAGTCAACTCAGTCCGAAGAACACAGTCGAGAAGAAAACTATTACCAGAAGTCACCCTGAACACCCCAAACAAGTCTACTCAGTCCATGATGTCCAAGCCAACACGTCAAATCTAGTCCGCACATGAAGTCAAGTTAGTCCGAATAATCACAGTCAAGATGTCCAAGTCCGTGCAAGTCCACAAGCAGAAACACCAGACACACAATTCTCAATTTGTTTGAATTGTTTTTACACTTTATTGTTAATCTGTCAACAATATTTTCATATGTTGCTTCATTTAAAGTAATGCGAAAATATATAAGGGCAGCTGACGATTATATTAATAGTCGTCAGTTGTTTCCAATGTTTCGACGTGAACACAACAAAAAAACAGGATACACATTTGCCCTGTGCCCCTGATACAACTTCAATACTACGCATAATACAGCAACACACAGTTTTGGTGACGGAGCTAGGAAGGAAGATGGATGCCTTCCTCTCCGTTATGATATCATTCATGGAAACACTCACCAAAAGTCACGCCATACCATTGTCAACAATTCATACAGTACAGCCAGTCCAAGATGCCCAAATTAACACATCAAGTCAACTCAGTCCGAAGAACACAGTCAAGAAGGAAACTATTACCAGAAGTCACCCTGAACACCTCAAACAAGTCTACTCAGTCCATGATGTCCAAGCCAACACGTCAAATCTAGTCCGCACATGAAGTCAAGTTAGTCCGAATAATCACAGTCAAGATGTCCAAGTCCGTGCAAGTCCACAAGCAGAAACACCAGACACACAATTCTCAATTTGTTTGAATTGTTTTTACACTTTATTGTTAATCTGTCAACAATATTTTCATATGTTGCTTCATTTAAAGTAATGCGAAAATATATAAGGGCAGCTGACGATTATATTAATAGTCGTTAGTTGTTTCCATTGTTTCGACGTGAACACAACAAAAAAACAGGATACACATTTGCCCTGTGCCCCTGATACAACTTCAATACTACGCATAATACAGCAACACACAGTTTTGGTGACGGAGCTAGGAAGGAAGATGGATGCCTTCCTCTCCGTTATGATATCATTCATGGAAACACTCACCAAAAGTCACGCCATACCATTGTCAACAATTCATACAGTACAGCCAATCCAAGATACCCAAATTAACACATGAAGTCAACTCAGTTCGAAGAACACAGTCGAGAAGAAAACTATTACCAGAAGTCACCCTGAACACCCCAAACAAGTCTACTCAGTCCATGATGTCCAAGCCAACACGTCAAATCTAGTCCGCACATGAAGTCAAGTTAGTCCGAATAATCACAGTCAAGATGTCCAAGTCCGTGCAAGTCCACAAGCAGAAACACCAGACACACAATTCTCAATTTGTTTGAATTGTTTTTACACTTTATTGTTAATCTGTCAACAATATTTTCATATGTTGCTTCATTTAAAGTAATGCGAAAATATATAAGGGGAGCTGACGATTATATTAATAGTCGTCAGTTGTTTCCAATGTTCCGACGTGAACACAACAAAAAAACAGGATACACATTTGCCCTGTGCCCCTGATACAACTTCAATACTACGCATAATACAGCAACACACAGTTTTGGTGACGGAGCTAGGAAGGAAGATGGATGCCTTCCTCTCCGTTATGATATCATTCATGGAAACACTCACCAAAAGTCACGCCATACCATTGTCAACAATTCATACAGTACAGCCAGTCCAAGATGCCCAAATTAACATCATGAAGTCAACTCAGTCCGAAGAACACAGTCAAGAAGAAAACTATTACCAGAAGTCACCCTGAACACCTCAAACAAGTCTACTCAGTCCATGATGTCCAAGCCAACACGTCAAATCTAGTCCGCACATGAAGTCAAGTTAGTCCGAATAATCACAGTCAAGATGTCCAAGTCCGTGCAAGTCCACAAGCAGAAACACCAGACACACAATTCTCAATTTGTTTGAATTGTTTTTACACTTTATTGTTAATCTGTCAACAATATTTTCATATGTTGCTTCATTTAAAGTAATGCGAAAATATATAAGGGCAGCTGATGATTATATTAATAGTCGTCAGTTGTTTCCAATGTTCCGACGTGAACACAACAAAAAACAGGATACACATTTGCCCTGTGCCCCTGATACAACTTCAATACTACGCATAATACAGCAACACACAGTTTTGGTGACGGAGCTAGGAAGGAAGATGGATGCCTTCCTCTCCGTTATGATATAATTCATGGAAACACTCACCAAAAGTCACGCCATACCATTGTCAACAATTCATACAGTAAAGCCAGTCCAAGATGCCCAAATTAACACATCAAGTCAACTCAGTCCGAAGAACACAGTCGAGAAGGAAACTATTACCAGAAGTCACCCTGAACACCTCAAACAAGTCTACTCAGTCCATGATGTCCAAGCCAACACGTCAAATCTAGTCCGCACATGAAGTCAAGTTAGTCCGAATAATCACAGTCAAGATGTCCAAGTCCGTGCAAGTCCACAAGCAGAAACACCAGACACACAATTCTCAATTTGTTTGAATTGTTTTTACACTTTGATTGTTAATCTGTCAACAATATTTTCATATGTTGCTTCATTTAAAGTAATGCGAAAATATATAAGGGCAGCTGACGATTATATTAATAGTCGTCAGT